>JAHZNP010000131.1:0-134009 GCA_020615345.1 Triops cancriformis
TCCAGAATTGTACTAAGAAGTGGATTTTATTTAGAACACAAAAGTTACAAGATAGAAGGGAAATAAGGGGAAGCTGGGGGTGGAACCAGCCAGACTTGGAAGTGTACTCATGACAAGTAACTGTCCAAGACTGGGGACCTAGATCTTAGACAAGTCTGTGTTTTTATAGGGAAGTATTGCAATCTAAGCACTTCCGATCTGGAGCTCATGCCATTCCGGGAAATGACGTAGCGCAATTTAATTTTGCTTACCACTACAACTTGCCTTGTTACAAAAGTTTTCGAAACAAAATTGGTTTCTACTGGCTTCATTGGTTTATGTTGTCTCAATTTTGACAAGATTTACTGTCTTCACGTGAAACAACGGAGCTCAAAACTCTTCTTCCCGGTCCCTTAAGCGAAGCAAAGCAACAAGATGGCGGGGATATGGAGGAAGAAGCGAAATTTAGCCTTGAGGCCATTGGGAAATTTCGTGAATCTTACGAAGCCAGTGTTGTTCCTATTATTCTTTGTCAATTGAAAAAGTTCAGGCTGAAATTAAAACTTGTTCCGTGACACCATAAATAAGTCGAAGTTTCCTCAACAGGGAAAAAAATCTTGTTTTCCCAACAATACACGAAAGAATTACTTCCATTCTCCAGCAGCATGACTTCCTCTTTTCAGATCCCCAAGTCGTGACTTATGCCTTCAGAGAGTTAAAAAGGAAGTCACAGTATTTACCCAGATGATGAGAAGGAAGATTCCAGCTTATTATTTCCCAGGATTTTTATTTCATTTTTCCTGTGCGCGAAAAAATACAGATAAAACTTAAGTGTAAGTAAAAATTAAAAAGTCAACATTACATGGAAATAAATTCAACTCACGAAATGTAAAGTTATTACGCTCAAGAAAAGTACATAGTTTACTTGAACATGCGATACGAAAGAAAACTATTTCACAAAATTTAATATTTTCCCACAAGTCAAGGAAAAAAAGAAATAATTGTACGCGAGACGATTTGCTGGCTCTAGCAAAAACTTGGTTCCCAATATGGGTTATTAATTCAGAAATCGTTTGAGGGGAGGGTGAAAGGAGATTTAGAATAAACTGTAACAATGGTCAACCTATTCTCCCTAATCACTTCTATCACACGGATGAGAGAGCGGTTAGGACTTCACGTGAGTTCATTCTTTTTTCTGAATCTTAAGAACCCGAACGGTTTATTAACTTGAATAACGGTCTACCGAGGAGAGGGGGGTTGAAGGGGGTAAAAGTGAAGGACTTTTTCAATGAAGGGTAACTGGTGGGAGCAACTGGTTCGCTCTTTCTCTCTCTGTCTCGCTTATTGTTCTGTCCACCCTAACTAAAAGTTGTCGATCATTGGCATTGCATCAGTTCTGCTTCTAAAAAGCTCTGATTACTTATTCGTCCATCCCCCCATCCCTCACCCCCCTTGTGTTGCCCCCTACATTCGATCTATAAGGCATACTTGAAATTTCTTTAGTGAAACTGCAAGCCGTAAGAAGAACGGGAAAGGTTCTCCATAGTTCTCTCAGCTGACGAAGGTTTCCAAGTGTAAAAGCTGTCATCAATGGTTTTCGAGTTACTGGGGGGATGTACAGGGTTCTTACGTAAGCACAAGCCCTGTACGGGTGTTTGTCAGACAGCAGGGAAGGTTATAATGATTGGCATACAGCTTTGGGAAGAAAGAAAGAAAGAAGAAGATAAAAGAGATGGGAAAAAAAACGTTGAACATAAGAAGATTTGTGCTGTCTATAAAATGTCCATCTGCAACAAAAACAAGCAGAAAACCAATGTCCAAATGAAAAGTAGTGTATACTGGATATTCTATTTGTTCTTTAGCTTTTTTAAAACAGGAAAGCAACTTACGTTGGCTTCCGCTGGGGAACGAAGTTCTTGAATGAAAAAATGGGCATAAAGGTAACTTATGGGGTATGTCACACATCTATAGTTAACACTGGTCACCAATGAACTTGTTGTTGCAAGAACTTTTTCGATTCTTGTTGTTTGTTCTGTATTGTTCAGAACTTTTCAATTTTTAGCGTTCGTTAGCTCAAAAAGGTTGATCATGAAAGTTGATAGTTTTCCAATAATTATATCCTTGATAATGAGCAAAAATAATGCATTGATGCTTGTATATACGTACAATTTAACTTGCTCAGGTGTATTAGTGTTTAGGGCTCTCGTGCACCTAATGCTCCTTTTAAGCGAATTTCATGTACACGATACAGGTGGTTTCACAAAGAATATTCTACGTTTCATAATAACTCCTCGACGGTAAAGTTTTGAATCACAGTACCCTAGTACATCACGTCGAGATTTTTTTTAGGGAATTACTTAATGATTCTATGATTCAGTCATAGACAAATTCAACCGTTGAGAAAATCATGTTCAAAAATTGGGCCCAAAAGTGGACTGGGATGTTTTGTAACTAATTTCTCACCGAAAACAGACGGAACCAGGATGTTAGTTTTGAAAAATCAGCTATATTTTTTCCCTATTGGGAACTCCAAAACTACTCGTCCAATTTACATTCTGTCTCCACAGAAAAAAAGAATAATTTACATGACTAATGCGGATTGAAGTCCAGCTTTTGAAAATAAATTCCCCAAAAAGGTTGACATTTGGCTCACCTGTTACAAATTTGCTAAACACTTTTCTAACGCATTTAAAGAACTTGCACTAGTTATTGTCATTTATAACATTACTGTGGAGAACTTGTGACGCAATATTGAGCATTTTTCGAGAAATCGCCTGAAGTATTTAACGTGTAATCCCCATACAGGGAGGGTTTCGTGCATCAGAGCCTTAAACACTTCTAATGTGCAGCCGTACCAGTTTGCAACAGAAAACCAACGGCTTGTCCGAGAGTTTTGTGCAGCTAAACGCGTCTGACTGTTCTTTATGCCAAATGTTAATAATGCGTAAGAAGAGACCCAGGTGGAAGACTCCCTGTGTATACCTTTCGAACGTCTCTTACATCCGAGTCCGGGTTGGACTATTTTTTTTTAGCATGAAACACAAGAGGTGCTATGTGCTACAGCACAGTACGTACATGTATGTACATTGCATTATACATAAGTGAATCATATTAGCCTGTAAATACAACTAGTCTAGATATTGCCACATCAATATTTTTTTTAGAGAACATCTTTTGGAGTACATCTTGTTGGAGTAGGCTACTTCTTAGTATTTCTGTTCCTGAGTATAATTTGGTTAGAGTTCTCTTCCTTCTGGCAAACAAGTACTGTCTCAGTGATTTGCTGGTTATACCTTACAGGACCGATCAATCTATTCGTGCGAAAAGCTTGTTTCGATAAAAGAAGGAAGTTGGGACACTTTCCTTTCGTAGAAGGTGTCTGGGAACGCGTTCACCTTACGTAAGTGTCAGTTGGCCTTTTGGATGCTATGTTCTAAAGCTTGACGGACTGGTGAGGGGCGAAGGAGAAGAATTCATGGTGTCTCTTCTGAAGGAAAAGTTAAACCGAACCCCCTAAACGACAAGCGCTTTTCGAAAACTTTACACCAGCGATAGAGAAACCGTTTGAATCTATAATATGTGCTAGAGAATTGGCTTGATTTTGTGCAGTACTCACGGTTTGGAGCGCATTGTTCCCCACCTACTTTCTTTAACAATGTCAACTTATGACGAGTTCTGTACCCCGGGTTAACGCTTGACAAACTCCTCTCTGGGCTGTCACTCATACCTGGTGAATATAACAACGCTTGACAGGTCCTAATGCTATTTGACAGAAGGTTACACCTTTTGTGGCACCTCTAGCCAAAATTCTCAAGCCCACAAAGCATCAACTTCCTACATATTGTCATACATCGGTACGATAAAACCTTGGCTCTCGAAGCCCGGTTCGTCTGTGGTCCAAAATAAACAAGTACAACCAGCCTCGTATGCGCGCCTCACGCGATACACAGGGCGCCTTGAACTGCCCTGGCTGCGGGTTGTTTGGAACGTTCCAATTCCCTATGCTCGTTTTAAACATGATTTGTGTGCACAAGCTGCGCTCCCCAACGGTTTCGAATTCAGTTCAGTCTACTGGAAACGCTGGCTGGAATCAAAAGGACCCAATTAACTAAATCCATAAGAAAGGAAAAGAAAGCTTTCTTGAAACTTACAAGGAATCCTAATGAGAAAAAAATGCAATAAAGTGAGTCCACAGGGAAACTTTTTTTTTTAATTTCAACCAAGAGGGTGGGCGGGGTGGGGGTTACATTGAAAGATAGCAAAGGAATTGAAAGCAAAAAATAAAAGAACTGAAAGAAAAGGAAACCAATATCTGTTTCCCTTGGCGTCAGCCATGTGGATGTGTGGCAAGAGAATCTAATTTTAATGAAAAGATACTCGAGAGTAGGAGATGTCGTTTGGATGCAAATGGGTTCCCGCCCGCGCTCACACAACAACCAAACGATGGCAAATTCTAATTTTCATTTCTCCGCTTTTTTGCCCCTTTGCTATAGCCACTTTAGTCGCACACTATTCCTTAAGCAAAGGAACGTCTCTTTAAAGTTTTTATAGGACGAAATTACAAGTCAGAACAAGGCAGTTACCATAAAAAATGGAGAACCGAAAAGTAGACGGAGAACTCTGCAGTTTGTACACTTATAAAATGACAAACACGAGCGGTTGCCAAGTGCAACATATGGAAAACCTATACTTAACAAACTCTTCTAAATATATTCTATTCCTGAAATCAACTTAACGCAACTAAGTGCGTACTTTCGCAGTTTTGTATTTTTTTAGCTAAAGAGGGAGTTTACCTAAAGAAAAATAAGTTTTTGAGCCATCTTCGCGGGTATCTTCGAAGAGGAATTTAGACACCGTACAGTATAACTGAGCTAAGTTGCAGGGCTTTGCTAGCACATATGAGGCTAATTTAGCTAAACAACATACTTGAGCTGAACTAAGACGATATTCACATTACAGCCATGAAAATCGGAAACGAAACGAGAAGTCTTTTCTGAGCGATGTCTCTAAAAATAATATTAACTGAAGGAGTTAAGGCCAACCAAGCTAAATTTAGCCGTAAAATGATTCTTTACGAAGTGTGACAATAATAATATTCGACTAGTTCCCTTATGGTCTTTCGTTCATATTTATCATTTTCTCCAAGCACACAATAAGTTTCACTGATACGCAGACGATTCTTCAGACAACGAATCTAACTTGTATGTGGAATTCAACAGTAGTCATTGCTAGCAAAAATTGTCCTGTTTTATCCTAATCCCAATTCATCTGTATCTTTATAATACCTGAAACGAAGGAAATGCGTTTTAAGCGACTGCACATTGGGTTCTCTTGCGCCGATCGTGTGCAACGACACACCAGAGTGTTTTCGCAAATCGAACGAGTAATAATGATATGAAATGGACATTTGGTGCTTAAATGGAACTTTAAAACGGAATTCTAACAGCTCATAACTAAAAGTAGGGGGTAGCATTTCATACTGCGGAGGAAGGGGTTACCTTCAACAGGAATTTAAGACGATTATATAAATTCCTCCTGTACTCGCCCTTGTAATAAATATTTTTGAGGAAGGGGGAGGGAGGAGGAAGACGTGTATATGCCCCTCAATGGAAAAAATTACCCCACCTAGACATTTCGCACGCGGAATTAACTACATAGCAGAAAGTGATCCTTTTAAGCAGAAATAAGTCTTCATACACTGCTACTATGGTAGTGCGAATCGAACATGGGCAATATTCTATAATTACACCTAGGTAGCCTATACCTCCGGGCGCAGACCACAATAAGGTCTTATTTCGCAAAATCACAGAAGGAAAAAAGCTCGATGTAACCCTCCTCGTCCCCACTTTAAGCACTTCCGCGGCTTAGAAACCGTGAACGCCCCGGCTTTTGTTCGTAAAATCCGATACCCGCAGAATGATTCCATCGCTTGCATGCAACGCTAGTAACACCTTTGCCATGAATACTGAACAATTCGAAAAGCAGCTAGAAGGACCGAGGGTTCGGGGGAGTTCAAAAATGGTCTAAGAGGGTGACAAAATCAATAACGTTTCTTTTATACCGTAAAAACCGACACATACTGTCGTCTTCTCTTTCCTTTTTTCCCTCTTCACCCGGGCACAAGAACTATTGAAATTCTCTTTTCTTGACATACTTTGCTAGATCTCTGCCTTGTCAGTCTACTTTGTCTATCGCTGTCTCTCCTCCCTTGCTTCCCACCTCCCACCTTCAGAAGCGTTCAGTACATGCATTTGCCTTTGCTTGAACTAAAACATAACAGCGTCCCAATCCCAAACAAGAACGATGCCACTTTATAGCTACAAGGGACAGAACTTGTGATTCTAAAACGCTTCTTTCTTTTACTCCAGGGGGGAAATGAAAGGGAAAGCAACTGAAAGAAGAAAAAAGTTCCGCCAGTGAGATTATTCATCCCAAAGAAGCTGGGAGAAGGAGAAGCGTTTGTTCTCATCAAAGATTTTTCCCTTTTTGTGCATGTTTCCAAGGAGATTTTAATTCTCCCCAGGGGTGTTGGCTATCATCGTTAGACTGGAGGTGGGATTGAATGTAAAACAGGCCCTGGATTGGTCCTCACGCCTTGCCAGCGAGCTCCACCCTTTTGATAAGGTTTGATATGCAAATGAGACAAAACCCACCCGCTTCTCCTCTACTCGTCGGGTCTCGGTCCCGAAGTGCTCAAAAGGGTTGGTTGGGAGACAAGCAAGACAAGCGTTTAGGAAAGGATGTCAAAATGGACTCATTACATGACCTGCTCCGCGAAGTTCAAAAGAACCTGGGACAGCGAGCTCGCAACGCAGCCTAGTTACCGTACCACTTACTTAGGGACCATATCCCCCAAAGCGCATGAATTGTCCCAGCCTCGACGACTAAATAAGCCGGAGCAAACTGACTTCGCCCGGCCAGATTAGACGACTAAAGTTCGGGGAGCGGAGGTTCCCTTGACTCAGTCTACTATCTACCATACACTTTGATGCGGCCGTTGTAATTTAAAGGAAGGACAGTAAGCAAAAGACAGGCAGAGAAAAAGGACAGATTGTCCCGCTCCCGCGGGACCGAAAGGCGGGAAAATATTGGGCTGGAGGACGCCTGAGTTCTTTTAGATGGGTCGGTACTAAAGACTTGCGCATACTCACGTTAGGGCAAGGGAGGAGATGATGAGGAGGAGAAGAGGTGGGGGGCTTGTCTCTTATATAGAAGAACTGCGGGGTTTGTTATGCTGATTAGCTTAACGAAGCTCACTCCCGGGCGACCTAAAAGGGCTCGGGCAAGAATCGAGAGTGACGAACGAACGAAGAGAGGGAAAGAAACCTCCGCCAACCCGGCCGCTGACTCGTCAGTATGTCATTGCCCCACTGACAAGCGACTACACATTTACTTAAACGGGACGCTTTAGCCCTTCCGAGCCCCGGCATTCTTAAGAAGATTGGTCGCCAGGGCCAAAAGCTTAACCTTGCCAGTTTATCCTATCGAAGAGTGAGTTACAAGTGACTGCGAAAGAAAAGCTTTCCACTTACTATTCAGACAAGAATACAAAATATCTTGCTCAAAAGACAACAAAGTCTTCGGAGTAGTTTACAGTTTGGGACGTTTAGCCTCTGGCGCACATTGTAATGGCGCTGATCGTGTCGTGTAGCTCGCGCCTGGGAGAAAATTCTGTCAACCCTTTCCTTTATTAACGTGCTGGAATTTTCCTACAGCGGCTATATTCTGGGCCCGTAAATGTATTATCCTGCATTAAGTCAGCTGTTTCACCCCAAGTGTTGGAAATTGGAAACGGGGCCCTAGCTTTGCTGATGGATTTTCGAGCCACTGATTCCGATCAAAGTAGCGCTGTACCGAGTCAGTGAGCCTTGCGCCCATCAGCGGAAGACGCAGTGTCGGGCGAGCGGAAAGTGGAAAGTAAGTGGAAATATTGTGCCAACACGTGGTTGGAACGAACCCCAGTCCTGGTCGTGGAGAGAGGGACAAACGAAAGTTTCGAGGCTTATAACCCATTGCCAACGATTGATACTTTTGACCCCATAGTTGAGCCAGAAGGTTCGCAATCTTTCAGGAAACATAGTTGGATGAAAACAGATCGTGGAGTTTTCTGCAGCAAATCGTTGGGTCTCTTCCCCCCCCAAAGAGCAAATGTGGAAGGCTTGTTCGAGCTTGATACGCTTAACTCCGTTTACGCAGTTCATAACTCGTTCAGTCAGTTAAATGCTTCTATCGCTTGAACAGATATGGCCACGTTTCTATGGACCTTTCAAGTTACTTTATTCTGTGTGAAAAGGTGACTAGAGACTTCTTTTTCTGAGTGGGAGTGCTATATTTACGTGAACTGACTACTCGTTGCAAATCTTTGCATACAAACCGATCAAAGACGGCTCGAACATGTGTGGTGACTTGAACTGAGACAAAAGTGCAAACAATTAGGTATTTTTTTGTTCCCTTGAAGTTAACTGGATTTCGTCGGGCCCGTATTAGGACATCGCACGGTGAGTCAGTGCATTTGGCGTTTGATGTAGTAATTACCCCAAGAGGATTAATTACCGCTAAGGTGTCCTAGACTACCGAGTTTAGATTTTAGAACGGGTTGTATTATACAAGCTTAGTACATTTTGCAAGAGTGGATGGCGTTAATTGACCATACAAACTTCAGTAGTTGGATGAAACGTTGTAAACCAATGTTCTAATCACGCATATTATTTAACTGCTATTTACCCAAATTTGAGTCAAAGTTAATTATGGAGTTAATTAGCGCCACGGGCAGTTATTCACAAAACCCACGTAAGAGCTTCGAAGGGGGAGACATTTCTCTAGCGTACCAAAAGAGCAGATGACTATAAACTTGCAATGGATAGAAATAATGCGATCCTGGCTCATTCGAATTGTTGAGCTTCAGCTGTTACGGTATGAGATATGGTTGTGACGTGATGGCGTTTGTTGAACAACGGTCTCATAAAAACGCGCGAAAGACAGCCAAGTTAATACGAGCCTAGCGAGGAAACCCACTAGAGAATGCTACGAAGAGACCCCAACGTTGAAAAAGATGTTCGAATATTGTCAGGTGCCACGGGTGTCCGGCCCAAACTTGTCCCGCACTGCAACTCCACCGCTGAACGACCGATGCTCGTTCAAAACGGCGGTCCTCGCTAAATCTATCCAAGTTGTAGAACACGTTAACTTCACATTGAGTCAAACTCTAGCAGTATACTCAATGCCTGTTAACTGTTGTCAAAAAGGGAAAACGTAAGAAAACGGGTACAGGGTACAAGATCATGTCCAGGCTGTGCCAAAACATGTCCGTGCGCCTTCTTTCGCCGCCTGTGCTTTTGTTCGTGCCTTACGAGTGCCTTTTAGACATAGTAATTTTTTCCCGGCAGTTCTCTACTGTACAGTACTCGGCAAAAAAAACGGGCCAAACAAACCGCCCTATGCTAACGTCCCACGCCACTGGGGGAGGAAGCCTTGCGGGTCAAAAACGTTCGAAAGACGAAAAAGTGGGACACCGCTCGCGCAACTGCCGTGGCGGTAGCATAGGGAAGTTTGTGTGGCCCGTTTTTTTTGCCGAGTACTGTACAGTACTTTGCAACAACTGCCCAGCGAATGTTACTGTGCTAACCTTACTGCAGTGGCAGCAGTTCTAGTTTCCCTTACCAGAGCCGTGTTGCGGGTTACGGAATATTCGCGAAAGATGGGTATCGGACAACGCAAGTGCCGTGGCGTTAGCATTTGTTGTTTGCTTGGGGCGTTTTTTATCGAGTACTGATGCAATAAATTAGTTTTCCAATATACAATTTCCTGAACGTGCGTTATACGTCTATTTTGTTGAATAATTATCTTCATTAGATTGTTACGTAATTAGTGTGGTGATATAATTACATAACTAATTAGGTAATTAGTATCGTCTGGAGTTCTATAACGAAAAAGGGAAATGTTAAGGCGCAGTTCTGTGGCCTTTCTTGCGTTAAATACTTTCCACTGAAATGTAAGATTTTCCGTTGAGCGTTAGGAAGTCATGAAAGCAACGTTTCGCCGAACTCGGTGCCCTTCGGGTGACAGCAAAAATCCTTCGAAGTCAAGAGCCATCGTAGTCCCAAAGTTTTGCAAAGCCCACTTGCTTCGTTTTCACCCGAGTTCGCTTCGCCAGGAACAGGGACTCGCACAGAAGTCTACGTGTGTGTCAAAGGTTAGAAACCGGCGATACACGTTGCAGTTGCCTATGCAGTGAAAAAGGGGTTTCCGTTTCGTCTTGAAGGATTCTTTTCGCCTCTGCGGGGAAAAAAGCAGCGAAAAAGAGGGGGAAAAGTTCGTTGCGCTGTTACCAACCGGGGCGTTAAAAAAAATCGAACGTTTCTCCCAACCTGAGAGCCAACCGTTCCTTCTTTCGCTTTCCCCCTTTCCTTTATGGAATGGTTCGGTGCTGGCCCAGACCTGAAAGACAAGGTCAGGGCCAAGTTGGATTGGCACGGCAGCCACGTGGTCGTAAGCCAAAGCTTGGAACGGAGTTTACTTACCGTTTCGCTTGTTTTCGCTTGCCAGCAAAACAGTCTTGGAGATTTCAGCACTACTTTGTCTGCTAATTTGGCACAATGTAGGTCACGTTTGTAATGTATATTGTGTTAACATCGAAGTCATTAAGCCCCGCTGACGCTCTTAAAATGCGTAAGATGCCATGAACCAAACGGAATTTCGTCATCTTGGTTCTTTAGTGCACTTTGCCCTTTTTGCCCTTGCAGTTCTTTTCCTTACCTAATTTACGACACTTCTACTATGCCATCTACTTTGTGATACCATTAGTGATATAAGAATGAAATAATGGTGAAGCCCAACAATGAAAGGTTGTAAGACAAGACTCGAGACTCTGTTTTTCGTTCTAGCGCGGGAAAAACGTTTCGAGTTAACCTCAGAAGTCAACGCTAGAGGGCAACCTAATTGGCGCCTACCGCCTTTTTTGGTTTTAATGAACGGCAGACGGTAATGAAAACCTACCACCAAGCTTGTCTGCGGGATAAAAGCCCTGGCTAGGGCTTCCCTGCATTCTTCTAAGTACTGATGCTCATAACGTAAAATGAGAAGGCGCGGATTTAGCCCGCGTAAGAGTATTAAGGCCCCTGCGACCCCATTATCCAGATTAAGAAGTAAAAGGAAACGGACAGGAGATATTTTGTAATTTTATGTCCGAGTATGTACAGGGGGTGCACGGTGGTGGGTTAAGGGGGAAGATGGGAGGAAGATTTTATCCAATTTTTCCATCACAAGACAATTCTCGAGCTCCCATGCTCGCCAAAAGTAGTCTTTTCCCTTTGTCTCTCTGCCTCGCGCGGACCCCATTCCAGTCTCCCCCACTACCCCTCCCCACCGTTCCCGCCGTTTGTAGCCACCCACTCAAATTAAGAGATTGCAACCGATCAATCTGAGCAATCCCGAAGCTAAAGAAGATGGAGAACAAGAAGAATAGTTAAGGGGCTTCCCAGGGCCTTCTCACAAGATTATAAATGTGGTAGACCAAGTGGTTTGCTGGGCTTCTGATACCGGCCGTTCACCCACCTCAAAACCCTCAACATTTTTCCCTCACCCTCCTCACATCCCGTCTTAAGGTTTGCGTCCATCGACGCTTCCTTTTCCTAAACCAGCAAGAACTTGGAGACATTTTCAATTTAGTTTAATGCATTCAAAGCTTGAAAAAGTTAAAATACTTCAATGCCTGAAGTTACAAGTGTTTCAAACCGAGTACTGAAACATTTGGTTACAAGGATGTTTTATGGACAGTAAACCTGTAGGAAAAGAAAAGCACTTTCATTTGTGGGATCCGAGTTTTAGGTAACGTTAGCTGAAAATGCATAACACTTATGCGATTTCAAACAACTAACTAAAAAGAAATAAATGAATCAAGTCCTATCGGTTGGAAGTAATGCTTTCGGAATGAAGTCCTTGCTGACGTCATCCCATGTTATCCGTGGAAAGTGTTTCTATTATGGAAAGCGATTATCTTGTGGATAGTGTATATCATATTTATATAATAAAGCTGCAACATAGGATTTTTTTCACAGTGCTTTGTCGTTTTAACGGACCTTCCCACAACCAACAGAAAGTTAGTTGAATCATCATTGTCGGTTGCACTGCGAAGCAGTTGTTGTCGACAGTATGCCGTAAGTCGAACTTTGTCGTAACGTAGGAGACTCGTAAACCTCGTTTTTCGCGTGAGGGCAAGAATGTTAGTACGCTGCTCCTTTGTCCTCGCAAATCAAGTGTCACTAGGCCAAACGGTCGAAAGTTGACACAATTAGATTGGAAGCAATCGTTTTGTCTTCCAAAATGGCTAACAGTCGAACGCATCGAAAGAGAGCAGATTGTAAGTATAATTTCTCCTCTAATCAATACGGAACACTTTACGGTATTTCTTCACGAAGTTGCAATGCAAATCCGTTTTTATTATCAAGAACGGAACGTACAGTCGAGCTTTTAGTAGCGAACGAGTAAATTCAGCGCGTTTTCTTACTCGCAACTATGCAGATCACAGCAGCTGAACTCTTCGACGCGGCAAACCTATCGTTAGCCGGGGGTCTTCATCCCAACCCTCCGAAGGCCGCTAATCCTGAACAATTCATAGAGAGCTTTACACGACCCTCGGACTGTTTCGCTTGGCTCCGCTCCATTTCCTACGCTGGGGAAAATTTCGACGCCCAGACAAATTGCAGACAAACCCAACTAATGTATTAGTAAAGCCAACACTCTTTGGTCTTATCCCAACTGACAGCTCACTGCCCAAAGGGAAATCTGTTGGTCGAAAATGCGTAACACTTGTGCATTTCTCAACAATGGAAAAAACGAGCGAAAGAGTACATTAATAAGATAAACTGAAGCGGAACATAAAAAAGAAACTATTCGCACAATAAGAATAATTGGAAATTTGGAAATGAAAAGAAATAATATTAAAGACTAGACAGTACCATAGACAGTACCTTTCCATTGGCTTGGAAAGGGAGTGGGACGCTGGGGGCGAAAATGAAGAAAACGATGCGAAAAGTTAAGAAAGAAAGAAATTCTGAATGAAAAAGCATTAATAAATCGAATTTGGCATTGAGTTTAAAATGCTAGCAGCAGCGATACCAGGAACAAGAGCAAATAGGAGTTCATTGGAACGGGTCTGTAACATAAGCAGTGAATGTAATGTTTGGAGACGGTTAAAGGCATTTTTTGCTTCGAAAGTAGCCTTCGGTCGCATTTACAAGTGGAGATTCGTAATGTAAACGCATTTTTTTCTTCGCACTCAGCCAACCCCCCATCGCGCGTTTCTTGTGTCTGTCTAATGCTAGCTATAAGTCGAACACTGCAGAGCTCATTAAGCTAATTTGGGCCACCAGCTCCGATGTTTTATGGAGCATTTTATGGAGCGCCGCTGGAGCGCTCTTCCTCGAGCTGTTTATTGCATGACGACTTTTGGGTTTTAGGTTTTTACGTTTTAGTGGCACGGCTCTTTCCTCATGTGTGTATGCCGTATGTGTAAATGGTTGTAAGCCCCCATAGCCTGGTATTTGTCCCTTATCTCGCAGATATAAATTTCTACACGCCGTACTTGTGTCCGACCACTTGGCCGCCACGAATTACTCCATTTTTCCACCATTTTGTTGCGCCTTACAAATTCATGGCAATGCCCGGAACGAAAGGACTACAGATGTATGGTCACAAGGCAAAGAAATGCCCCTGGTTTGTTGAATTGCATGGGTTGTGTGATAGTCTTGCTCCAGTAATGACATTTGAAAAGAAAGGACAATGAATGGGTCCGTAGAAATGCGTGATAGAAACCTTAATAAAGTGTACGAAAGAGTTTGTATAACATAACAATTGAACTCCTTAGCAATTTTGTAAAAAAGCTTAAGCGGAGAATTTTAAAATGTTGGGACATCACTCACGGCGTGGCGCTAGTTTCGAACACGCGGTTATGTCCTTCCTCGCACAAAGAATATCGGATTTCATTTTCTCGTATGGTTGTCGTATTTGGCAGATTTTCTTTTCAGTCACTGGCAAGTTCCTTTAGAGCCTTCAGAACAGAAAAATGTAATACCTCGATTGCGTCTCATTTTAAGACGTAATTTTTTTTTGCCCCCAGTGTTTCTCGCCATACTAATTTCCCTGTGGAAAATAAAAAAAACTTCGTCTGGTGCTAAAAGCGTTCAAAACCTGAAGAAAAACTGTCAACATATGTTTCGTATAAGTTTCGCAGTTAGCTCTACTTTAGAGCCCAATTTATCTTTCAATTTTCTTTTTTTGTCTTCCTGGCTCCCTTTAACTAAAAACAAAAAAAGAGAGTTGTGGAACGCACACACATCTTGCTAAAGAAAATCGTTTGTTTCTGTTGGACGCAATTGATGGCAAGCAAACCGTTTTCATATCCCGCAACTACTACTAACTACGCTACCAAAAAGCTTTGGGTGCCTGACGCACACAGCACTCGCAAGGCGCTTAACGTCCGCTCCCTTATGGCCCTCATTAATTAGCCGCTCGAGTTCGGTCGGTCACCATGCAAATATGGAACAAGCTCCCCCAGCCCACCCTCCCCAGAAGTCCTAACACTCCTAGGCCATTAGCACCCATCCTCAAATACACAGAAGCCTTTAGTCTTTCTTGCATTAGCCCGAGCTCTTAAAGGGAAGGTAGGTAGGGAGTGGGAGGAAAGGTGGCGGATAGGAGAGAGACTAAGGAGAGAGAGAAAAAAAAATAGCCGGACGGGAGCGAGTCGACGCCGTGACCACTGCCACCCTCAACTGCCCCCGTTCTCTCCTAGCGCTTGCTTCCTTTCTCTGGTAGCCGCGTCTCCTTCGCTCTGCCCGGGGATGCCTTCTCCAAACGCCCGGACTGTGCCCACTCGCCCACTTTTTTCCCTTGCCTCGCCCGGCGATGCCTTACCCACACGCCCCGTCGGCCAGCCGGCCGGCCGCTTGCCTGCGCGCCCGGCTGGTCGCTTACACGCTTCCCCGCTTCCCATCCCACCCAGCCGGCCAAAACAACCCAAACTCCCGCCCAGTCTCTCTCCACGTGCGACTAAGAAGACATAGCCAGTTGACTACAGACACTCCACCAACGTGCCTCATTACAACGGAGGGGTCTTGGCGTGTGGAAACAATTGGTTGGCATTGTTTGAGTGCGTTTTTTATTTTGTTGCTGGTTTTGCCAAAAATAAACAACTAATTATCGGAGATAGGTGCTAAAGGATATGTACACTGCTGAACGGGATTAAGTATGGCCAACCGAAGTAAAGAACAAACAAGGGAAATACCGGGCTGATGAAGTGTGGTGCAAGGTTTTGTTTATGTTCGCGGGGCAACAATCGAAAGGAAAGGCACGTGGCTCTGTGAAGGGAGTTTTTGCTAGGAAGTGGAACTGTTTGGAATGAAGGAATGCTGGTGGAGACAAAGAGGTATGTTAAAAAGGTTCTTTAAATTGGCAACAATGTCTTGTTAACACGGCCAAGCGTTTAAAACAGTCCTAATTACAAATTCTCTTTTAATTACTTGGATTTGGTCCAAATGTACACGGAGAAATTGCTTAAGACTACATGTGTGGTCTCAAGATTCTTTGGTATGTGTTCTGCCCCGTTTGGAGTAATTAACGTGCAATGGCGGAATGTGTCTAGTTAGCGAAGCTTGAAAGATTCCAATAGCTTGAGCCATAAAAGTTTATGATTCACTAATTTATACTGTTCTGTAACTATTATGGAAATATTTAATTAATTAATATAATACTCTGTTGAATCCAACTGAAGTTGCCATCCTGTATTTGTATATAATGCAACATTGAAGGAAGTCTTTTTTAAAACTAAATAAGTACAAGTCCTCAAAGGGTAAACTAAGGCAATTTTACATCACTTATTGCTGAAGTGAAAAAGAAATGTCGGCGAATTTTTTTCGTTCATTCATCGTACAAGCTGTACACGTCAGTTCATAAAAACCGGGATAGTGTCGACGTAGTTTTGCGTGTTGGCTGTACCAGATTTAGGATAACCCTCACCTGACATCTCCTAATTCTTCGCCGTCCCTTATATTCGTGGAAGCACTGCTGATGAACATTTAAACAATCGCCGCAGTAATACAGATGTTTCATTTTTGCCCTTTTCCCAAGCTGCAAGGGTGGAGAGTGATTTGATGAACCCCTTGCAGAAACTTTACCATCCCCGCGTTGCATTAATGACAAGGTAATAAATGGCGAAATTAGGGCGTTGCAAGAGAGACTGGCAGCAGGAGAGCAGGGAAATGAGTCGAAAATTATAGGAGTCTGATTGTTCTTTTTGAGGGGTGGCTGAAATTCGAGAAAATTGCCTGCTTCGTGCCGATACCTCCCCGATTGACAATCGCAGTTTTGAATTCCGAATCAAGCTCATCATCCATCGTGGGGTGGAGGGGGGGGAAGACTTTTGCGTCACACACGTATATTCATACACACCGAGTCTCGGAGACGAGACGAGACGAGACTACCTGAATCAATCATTTATAGCTGGCTAGCTTTTAAAGCAACAGAAGAGGCGAACAAACTCCCCCGAGCGCTGCAGAAACATTTGGGCGAACTAATTGCGTGGCAATTTTGATTTCTACCCTGGGAGACGCTTTCCTCGCTATTGGGATACACGCCTTTCCTAACCTTCAGAACGTATGAAGAGCGTGTTTGTAAGGAGAAGTTAGGTGAGGAAGGAAGAAAAGTTAAAAATTTTCGGGGGACTGATGACATTCCATATTCCGCAACTTGAAGAGTTTCTCTGAGGGAAAAGCGGAGGAAATGCTCCGCGAACTCGTTCGTTGAATTTTGTATTGTCGCTCAGCCGTTTTGTTCCACGACACAAGTACGATTTTGGCGATAGGGAATTGATTTCTGAGTGAAGCCTTACGAGCTGAGGCTTCTGCCAAGGAGAGCGCGAGGAAACAGAGAGGAATTTTGGAGTTTTGAGTTTTCTAATAAGAAAGGCTGGCATGAACGAAAAGCCAAGACGGAAGCCCGCTCCAAACCCCCAAGCCACTTTCAAGTTCGTCGACAAGAGACTCGCTCATTTATGGATGACCGCTCCGGTCTCATTTCAACTGGCAGCAATCCTATTTCTATTCACGGTACAGTATATGTGTACATCTGCCTGACTAAATCATCCCGCGAGCCTGCTAAGACGCTTCGCCACTCGGAGATCGGCTAACTGGACTCGACTGGCCCTGTCTCGAGCATACCACCGACATTTTTTTGCGCCAAAGTGAAAACGAAGAATGGGGCGTCGGAAGCAAGCAAACATACTTTACGTATAAGTAGACTTTTCTTTGCTTCCCCTTTGCTTCGGTTTTGTCTCCCGAAAGTCCTGTTGAGTTATTTTCGATCTTATGCGAACGAAGGAAGCAAAAAAAAAGCGAAAGAAAAAAGGTTAATACCATTTTTTGGGGTGTGTGGCGTTTTTCCCATTGGCAGTCATTGCTAGTAAATCTCATGAATGCGAAAAAGGACGGCTGCTGATGAGATTTTTGTAAAGAGACGGTGACCTTTTCTCTTTTACATGCGTTTTTCCAATCAAAGAGTGTTCCCCACCCTTTTTCCCGATTTTTGTACCTGTCTCCCTACCTTTAGCGCTTGATTCTTTAATGAGCAGGGAGAACACCAATTTGCATGTCTAGGTAAGACACTCACACTGGACTGTTTCGACGCTGAGATATTGGAAAAGAACGCTCAGTTGCGATTAGTTGATTTCGTCCCTGGACTTTAAGGTGGAACATGAACTCAAAATAGTTATACATGAGAACATTTTTCTGTGTTCGCTTTTTATTTGTGACGTAAATTCCTGTTCTTGTGTCTAATGCAGCTTCGTATTACTGCCCGTAATATCTCCCTTTCCGTGTTGATTTGCTACATAAAAAGGGTAGCGGAAGTTGTAAGAAAGAGAGTAATTACGTGGGGAGCTAAAAAGTTCTTAGTCCGCTAATGAGTAATGGACAAATAAGGTTCGTTCCGTACGGAAGGCAAAGAGACCAAGGGGGGGGGGAGGAAACTGAAAGAAAAGCAGCAAAAACAGTCGGCTCGTTTACAAACGAGCACTTGTATTGCGAGCTATTTGCTTGCTGGCCGAGTGTATAACTTGCCCCCATAAGGCCACCCTCCTCGCCCCTTGCCGCCCGCGTTCTTTTCTCTCAGCGGTTGTATGGGTTCTTACGTAGCTCCTGAGCGTGCTCATTTGGCCTCGTCGTCCTCACCCTTGGCTTTTGCTCGTTAATAGCGTCATTAGTGCTTTTGACCCCCACCCCCTAACCCTCTCCGCTACCACCACCCTCCCACGAGTACACACATCCTTTTTTGCGTATTTCGTTACCATTTCTTCGAAATGGTCCAAAGCGTGGAATCTTGCGAATTTCCTTACCATTGCTTCAAATATTTCTCAGCTGTCGGGGACACCTTACGAGAGTTTCATGTCAGATTAAGATTTTGTATTCCTTATCATTAGCGAACACCGTTGTTAAGATTTTGGTACCTTTCAGGTTTGCTTGGAGGAATTCCGTGGCAGAAAAGTTGCAGCATTCCGTTAGCGAGTTTTACGAGGAATCCGACTGTATGAAACTTTGTCATTCCGCATACGAAAGGTGTAAGGCACAAAGTTCTGCTAAACCAGAGTTAATAATTCCTTCCGCTTGGGTAGAAATTCCGGTGGCATCGCAAAACGCGTTCCGATTCTCGGTTTCTCGGTGGTCGGTTAATACTTAAAGCTCGTTACCAAGATTTTGAAATTCCATTTCCCGCGCATTACCGAAAAGTACAGCAATTCGCTCCGAAAAGAAATTAGAAATGTAATGCCGTTCGCAAGCGACATGCATCCGTTATAGGAAATCAAGGTACGCTGTATTGCTTAAGATCAGTGTTCGGAAATACGCAATGAAAGCCATTTCAGATTTAGCTACTCACTGAGGTGAATTTTATTTAAGAGAGTTTGCTAAGAGATCTCTACATTCCCGTGCAATATTTCTTGTCTAGCAGCTACAAAAACGGTAGTGTTCCTTCCTAGGGTCCTGCGGGCAAAGTTTGCGTTCGAGGAGACGAAGGGGGTTGAAGAATGAACGGGTTGTGTACTGCAATGCAAAGGAGGGGGATAATGAACGCAGGACTGGAAAAACGCTTGTCGGAAGTCACAAGGAGGGGATGAAAGGAAAAGGATTGCATGCTTGTGTCGCGTAAGCTTAGAAACGACGGTTACGGCAAGTTCCGTGCTATCCAAGTCAATGAGCAGGGTGACCCTCCCCACACTTTAGCTTACGACGACTAAGGACAATTATAAGTGCTTGACAAACAACTATCATACCTGTTCCTTTTTATGAAGTTTTCTTTCCCGTACCCTTAATTCTTCCCTTGCTATCCCTTTTGGGGTCATTAACGGTCTCTTTGGAAGAAATTCCCTGTACTAGACTCGTAACTTTTCCTGTTCCATCTTCCAGCGAACTTTTGCTTCAATTCTTCTAAGATCTATTGCTTTGTTTTGAGTGCGTTAAACGGCAACAATTGCGTGGAAACTCCAGAGGTGGGAAAAGGTTTCAATTATATGAAAAACACGAGCTTTTACTCTCGGACCAAGTGTCCGTTTCGCACAAAGTTGGAGTTGAAACTGGTGTTAAAAATGTCTTAAGTTTCTTTTTCTGGAAGAAGAAAATGGCAGCAATAACTGCGACCAATAGTTCCGTGCTTTTAGTCTTACACTCCGCTCATAAAAAAAGGAAAAAGAGAAAAGTGGTTCATTTTGTCTGTAAAAGCTTCGTTTCGGGGGTGTTGAGTGGCGCAGAAATTTGCGTCTTTATCTGCTCTTTCTTCTAGAAATACCGGGGTTTCCTTCCTAACTTGTAAATCTACTTAGCGAGCTTAACATTCATAAACAGTAATGAGTTAAAAAATCGGATTAATGAGTCTAGCGATAAACTCAACTCCTCCCTACCTTTTCTCCCGAGCTTTTCGTGAGGGTTCCGTTTTTATAGACTTGGGTCCTATTAAAACCTTCAGTTGCGGCCACAATGGAAGAGAGCGAGAACAAAAACTAAAGAGTTTGACGACGAAAAAGGGGTCAAAAGCAAGTAAAACTCGGGGGTCAGGGATTTATGCCATTTTTTGGAAACGTCGTTTTTGTTTTCCGTGGCGAATGAGAGAGTATGCATGGCAAGCGGGAGTCATTTGCGTTGGGGCAAACGCTTTTAAAACCTCCATGTTCTTAATGGTTTTGCACCCAATTTTCTTGCCTTGCCTTCCGGTGCTCTTGGCCTTCGATTCCGAGCCGCATTTTCGTTCGCTTTTCATGGTTACGGGGATGGTTAGAGGGTTCGTAAAGGCGCAGTAATACTGGCAGGATATAGGTAATCGAAGAGGTGGCAAGAGGAACGAAGGGGGTGATGAAGTGTTCCATTCGTGTGCGTCCAGGGCAGTTTTTACGCAGTTTTTCCGTTCCTGAAGTCCGTCAAAGCAAAGAGGCCGCTGGCTCTGTTTAATTCAGAAAAATCAATAGCCTTGGCCGTGGGGAGGATTGTTAAGGGAAGTGGGGAGGTCAAGGGGTGGGGAGGGAGGGTGGAAGTCCATCGTTGTGTCCAGCAGCAGCGGAAATAGAAGTATTAAAAGACGCGGAACGTCCAGCTTAAGCAAGCCGGACTTATGCGAAATCCAGCGGGGTGCTTGGGATGGTCTAGAGCTGGATGGGGGAGATGAAGTCAGTGTTACGCGGCACGTCCTGCTTGGGCAAGCGGGACTTGGGCGAACGAAAGCGGGGAGCTCGTGACAGACAAGAGCACGGGGGGTGATGAAGCCACTGCCACGCGAAACGTTCGATTTACCTAAGCTGGACTTGGGGTTCGGAAAGCGGGGAAGGTTTTGAAGGGCAAGAGCGCGTGGGGGGACGGGAACGTCTGGGGATTCGAAACAAGCCGCAGCAATGGCTTAATGTCCCGCGACTTGAAATCACAGCCGAGTGGTGAGGAGATCAGGTTGAGCGGAAAGAGAACTCACCACTGACTCAGTAGGGGAATCTGAAACGCATCAATGTAATGCGAACGAAAGAGGGACAGCCAGCTAGGCAACAGTGAATTTGTGTGGCAACTTCAGGTGAAGTTGACCCGCTTTCTGCGAATTTTCGCACTTGGAAAGAAATTAACGCTTGATTAACATTTTTTGGTAACGAAAGTTTTAGAATGCCAATTGTCCAAGTTAACAATGTGTAACGAAGAAGTCTTTCGTTATTACAATTTAACTGTTATGAAGCAAATGTAATTAAAAATGAAGCAATTTAACTGTTATGAACACAAATTTAAGCGAAGATTTCCACCAAAACTGGTGGAAATCTTGATCTGTGTATGAAGATCTTCAACACTGAAGAGAACTAGGTTGCATGCTAATCGCAAATCTCAATCAAACAGTCCTGTAATGAAACAAGTAAATACCTTGCATGCTGGATAGCAAAAGCAGAATTACGAAATCTTAAAGCTTCATTGCCTTCTTAAAAAAGCGTGCAAAGATAGTAAGTAATTATCAAGAAATTCTTTGACGGCTGCTCGATCAGGGTTAGCTCGTGTTCCGGTATATCAAAAAATGAATGAATAAATAGAAAAACTCGCTAGCTCAGTTGAAAGGAAGAAACGTCGAAAGAGCAAGTTTGTCTCGGAATCCTGAAGAAAAGGTGTACCGCAAGCTTTTAAAGGGATAAAAAGGCGGGCTAAGGAAGAGCAGTACTGAGCTTACGCGGCGAGGGAGTAGATCGGGAGGGGCTGTGGGTGAGTTTGGTGGTCAGATATAAAAGTAGGTAGAGCGTGTCTTTTGCCGGGGAATGCACTTCCTAAAGGAACTTGTGGTAATTTGGGACGAAAACCGTTCCTGTAAACATTGAAGGCCTTTCCGAGAGTGCATAATTAAGTTAGCATGGCCCAGTATTAGAGGTTAAAGTACAGTACGGTACAGAGTACCGGGAACTTAACGGAAAGGAACACACATCCACAACGATCGCCGTCCTTCCACCCTCCCCTTTTGGATACTTCATTTCACTTTGCTTTTGGCGGGAGTTAATCAAATATGCAGGAGGAAAGTCGCAAGAAAGACATACTGACCGCCTCCTCCACCTCCACCCCAAGATTCTCTTTCTTCCCGTTATTTCCTCCTAACTTTTTTCTCGAAAAATCTTCTCTAGTCATGTTCGCTGCTGCAAAAATCCGAAAAGGCTACCAGACATTTGAAGCAAGCTGTACTAACGTTTTTGTAGTGACGGTCAACCAAATGCGCAGGAATCAATGAATGCATTAAAAATCAATTTTCGGGAAAGATAGTGACTTCCGAGAAAAAAAAAGTTAGCAATGCGGAGGAAAATCCTAGAGATAAATTTTGTGTTCTATCAATATCTACTTCAGATAGAAAGTGATTACAAAATAAATTAAGTAAAGTAAATGTTAAAAGAAATTCGAATAAAAATTAAGTTTTTGAAAAATATTTAAGTAGATTCAACCGCAGTATACCCACAATGCATGGGAATTTGCATTTGTTATTAGATGGGAAAGTAGCGTGAACACCGTTACACATTATTCTTACTTTTCTTGACAGTAAAGTTAAACACAAAATACGCATATATTTTTGTTGATATATTTTGAAAAAATGTTTTTTTTGTAATTTATGCGCGATTTGCGGCAGCACTGTTCAAGAATTACAACTTTATCGAAAACTGCGTGAAGACTATTTCGTGGATCCAAAAAAATTGGCACTATTTTTTTTATATAAATACAGTGTGGGTAAGAAACATATTTTGTTTTTGTCTATTGTCTCAAAAACTTGTCATTTTGCTGAAAACTTAATCAAGCCTCTTTAGAAATTCCTTGCATACATGCCCGAGGCGTAAACAAATATAAATTTTCTATCAAAGAATACTGAAAAGAAATTGACGGTTTTCGAAAAAAAACGGCGCAATTTTATCATGTAATTCTCCTTTACAGTAACGGTAAAAAATAAATATTTCATTTCTGTAATGTTGACCTAGAAGCCTAAATTTCAGCTGTAGCTTTCAAACATGTCGATAGTTTTTACCAGATTGAAATTTTTTCGGTATTCGGAGTATAGACTCCCGTAGCAACGCCTTCTCCGTTTTAGTGATTTCCCATCCTCCCTTGTCAGGGTGCTCAACCCCAAATTAGACAAATTACTAGCCCACCACGCTTTACTTACACAATTCCAACAAGAACTTCAAGAAAATTCCCTGCAATGGAAAGCTGAGACGAATGTAAGCAGAAGGAACGCAAGCAAGGA
Organism: Triops cancriformis; assembly: GCA_020615345.1. NCBI lineage: Eukaryota > Metazoa > Arthropoda > Branchiopoda > Notostraca > Triopsidae > Triops > Triops cancriformis. Next base: position 23,251 of record JAHZNP010000131.1, read on the forward strand.
CAATCCTTCAACTTAATTAAAAAAGTTAGCTTTGTAGAAGAAAAATAACAGCAAGAAGTTTTCGTATTTCTCACCTAAAATTAAAAACAAAACAAAAACAAAGACAACTTCACCTGAAAAAGTTTATGCTAGTCAAAAAGCCACCTCCTAACCGTGCTAGCGTAGTTTTGCTGGAGCAATTAGTATCCTACTCTCCTAAGTAAGGGAAGACTGGGATTCAGTGGCAGTAACGGGTGGAACTGAGGAACAAATCCGCTACACGGATCACAAGTGCAGATCGTCGCCCGAAAAGGGAGAAAAAATGGAATCTGTATCGCTACACGTACTCCAACTGCAAGAAGGAATCAAGGTCAAGTGTAAGGTTACTGTCTAATAGTTTTAGCGCATTTTGTCCTCATAAATCTACTCCTATTCCCTTTCCAGGGGGATTCCAAGAATTTCAATACATCGAAAACGTTTCAAGAATTCGGTGAATTTGTGGGACATCTCAAAAGATACTATCGGCGTACTTTGCTGATGTAATCCTGAAACTAAATCGTCGAAGAAATTCAGAGACAGAACTGGGAAGTTGATTTTACTCCCTTCGGTAGGAATTCATTGTTGATCTGTGATACCATGGATATGGATAGGAGAAAAAACTGAGCACGCCGGACTACGAGGGTTCTGGAGAAGCGGGAACAAGCCCTGCTCCGCCGGTTAGGCTCCTGAGTATTCAGCGTGGTCAGTGTCCTCCTACACTTGCTCATTCTTTGCTACTCTGAAGTGTTCTTGCTGTAGGTATTTGTTATACGCGGGAGCTGTCCCTGGCTTTCCTGTGTAGTAATGCCGCACATAGTGAGACCAAGCGTGGGGGAAGTGTTTTAGTAACCGACCGAAAAGAAGAGTGGTGACAACTGCAGTGGAAATGAGATATGTTTATAGTGGGATAGAGAAAAATAACAGATTCCGCTTCATAGTTTAAAGTCACAAGGCGTAGTACAGGTTCCCGAAAAGGTCGCATTAGTCTATTTAATTTATCTTATTCCCTCTTTTTACTACATTACTTTGTAAAACCCTATTTCATTTCTAAATATCCTACAATTTCTACGAATATATCCTTTTCTGCATTATTTATTTGAATTTATTTCCCTAGATTTCTCAAATATCAACCATGGGCTGAAGTATGATATCACGTCCGCCTTTCTTCCAGTATTTCTATCAAAGGGCCTGCATTGGAAGCAAGTGGCAGAATGTTGCTTAGTTTTGTTTTCACTGACGGAATTTTCCTTAGTTCTAATTTTAGCCTTCTGTCTCGTAAAATGCCGCACACACTTTTTGGGAGACTATAAATAAACTGTACTTCTGTGAAATCAAAAATTATTTTCACGAAGACTCCACGAGAGTGTTTTATTTCCGCGCAAAAGACTTGGAAATCTGCGTTTATGAAAACACAAAGCATTGGGAACAAATCTGGAGCACGAACTCGCGCCGGAATTGCCTAAACGCTTTCATATACATACGTATCCTACGTATCTACATGTGTGAGTGTGTGGGCCCATGGGTGTATTGATCGCATATAAAAATGCGCGGACGGGCCTTGATAGTCCCAGGCTGGACTTTTCCCTTTTCTTTTGCCCGGCTCTGAGAAACGCCAGGAACTTGGTAATTATACACGAGAGGAGGGAGAAAGAGGGTGGACAGTCTACAGTAGTGGACTTCCCTCGACGTCATAAAGCCCTCCTTTTCTTCCGACTCACTTCTTTGGTTTTACAGAGCTCAAGGGAAGCCAACCTCGAAAAAAAAGAGAAAGAAAATCATTCTCAGCCTTAAGATCTTTTCCTGTTTCCAGAACTTTTCAGCCATGCCTGAAATAAAATAGCTATATTCTCAAACGTACATTGCAAGGAATTTACCCCTTTGTAAGGAAAATGTGAATTTATTAGCTTCTTCGTAGATTTTTCATTTATAGGAACTTTTATCGGTGAAAAGTGCTCCAAGGATCGTGTTAGTAATTGAAAAATGGTGGCTGTGCAGGGGGTAGGAGAAGGGGTGAAAAAGGGGGTTGGAGTAATGAGAGCTTGCTCTAATCCGCCGCGCTCTAAGACTGACCACGTTTCTTGCTCGTTTGGCGGATTTAATATCTGGCTGAGGGCGATGGACATAGCAGATAGAGAGGAGTGAAAAAGATGAAAAGAGGAGGGAAGAAGAAGGCCGAAAGAGAGAACGTAAGCTGTTTTTTGTTCTTAGCGTATTGACGATGGCATATAGGCAAGTTTGAGACTTTGGTAAAAGAAACACTAACGTGGGAAAATCTCAATCTTGTTCCCTTTCGGGGAACGTTTCTTGTTTCCCCCTCATCTCGTCTTCTGTTGCGAGTCCTTTTCAGCTGACTTTTTTCAGACGCCGGTAGATTTCTTTCGGTTGCGTTAGGACCTTGTGACCAGGTGATGAACACTAATCCTTCTTGGAAAGCACAGCAGTAGCCCGAGTTCCTTATGCTCCCTTCTCTCTTATAATCTTGCCTGGGTATCTTTTATCTCTATTAATTAAAAAAATACGTAGGAAAAAAAGCGGGGAAAAAAAGAGAAAAAGTGCTTCTTTTGGACTATCAATGCGCAGAAATGGAGGTGATGAAACTGCGACAGCTGCTGTTGCTAAAAAGAGGACTTTAAGTATCTGTAAGAAAGAAAGTACACCATTCCAGATTACGCAGATCTTTTCGTAGTTCCAGCGCTGTATTTTTTCCCAGCGTTTTGTGGTGGGACACAGTATTCCTTTTTTATTTTCATGGAGTAGTTCCAGTTTCTTCATCCCGTACGCTGAGCGGATAATGTTCTTTCTGCGGAGTAGGATTCCGGTTATCCGAACGTCCAAATATCGGAATACCTTTCATGAACCAATTTTTATTAAATACAAGGAACTGGTTGTTGTAAAAAGATTTCGAGTTTAGGTAGCAAGTATTAAGCTACATAACCTGTGCAGATGTTTCCCTTAAAATGCTTGAACCCAGGTGTAAGAGACTGTAGTATACTAAAATATGTGTCTTCGATTACGATCACATTTTTAAATGGTAGGTTTCAATTATCTTATGTCTGGGTCTCGAAAACACAAATTTCTCTTAGATGCGGTTCCTTTTGCCATCCAAGTCTCTTGCTCGGGGATCTCTTACGCCTTAATTCCCCTAGATACAATTCTCTATTATTGAACTTAGCTGTTGTCTGAGCCAAAAACATCCCTACAGCTTATCCTTCACTAGGGTTTCTCGCAAAGGAAGAGTCCCCACTCTCTTATAGCCGGGTTCGAAGTACTAGGAAGCTTTCCCATGTGTTGAACGAAGGACTCGTATTCATCAAGTGACACTTAAACGCAAGCATTAAAAAACGGAATTTTATTCTCCACAATGAAGTTTAAAAGAACGCTCCGCGTGTTAATTGAGTTTTTTCCAGAGTTTCCAGCCATGCTAAGCTTTGTTTCGGATTTTGCAAGACAGAACTCTTGCTTTCTGCTAATTTTTGAATGCCACACTTAAATGCCGTGGATCTGTTTCGGCTCCCTAATTAAAGTTAAATTAGTATTTCTAGCTTACAATTAACCTGAACTTTATTTACGTTTTTTCCATTTCAATTAATACTGCTATACATTTAGTATTGCAGCTTTTTAGTGAATTCCTGATTTTTTACACTTTAGTATATCTTACAAAACGTTACTATTAATAGCTAATGTAAACTGGAGATAAAAAATGAGCGAAGTTAATACAAAGACGGAAACGAGCATTGCTCATTCCGTTTTGAAATTTAAAGTTTACTATTTTTTACTGATTCTTGAGGAGTGAATGAACAGGGTTGCAGAGTTTGGGCTATTTTTAAGGAAGAAATTGGTCCAGATATATAGAAATACTGAATATGTATATGGAGATTTTTCTTTGTGTTTCTTCGATTCACATGGAATAACAACATTACGGGGTGTAACAGAAGAGATGGATGGATACTTACTGCTCGCCAAGTTTTTGTCCAGCATGACTAACGGAAAGGGTTGCTGGGCGGGTGAGGAGGGTGGATGTAGGCTGAGATTGGGTGTAAAAGCCGGAGCCAAATGAGATGAGTTCTTCTGACAAGGAAATTACGCATACAACACGCTCTGTAAACAATCCATTAACCCTGGAGGGGCTCATTCCAGGGTTAAAGGATTCATTATGCGTATTAGGCACCGCAGAGCGCTTGGAAAGCCAAAGTAATAAGCACATTCGTTTATCGATACTTGCTGGGCTGCAGTTAACGAAGATTGCCCCAAGACTCTTGCTAATTTCTCAGAGAATTTACGAAAGACCATTATGTCAGTCGAGAGAGGTGAACGGGGGTCACTGTCCACTGTATTTAGTTGCTAAGGTAACATATCATAGCGAAGGTGTTCGGCAGGGTGACGTTTGGCATTATTGCTCCCTTTATTCAAAAAGAACTTGGTGTGGCTTCCCTGACTTAAGCGCCATAAAAAAAAGACAAGAAGGCAAAACTGGTCTTTGGCCAGAATTGCATTTTCTGTCTTTGCCTCAATTCAGACAGCTAAAAGCCCCCAAACGGGTGTATAATACACGTGTGTATGTCTCTCTAATGCGGTCCCACTAAAAAAAGAAACAATGGAGTGGGTGGCCTGTTGCAGTGTAAGAAAACGTTAAAAGCTCAAAGCTTAGTGCCCGCTATGCTTGAGAAATAATGGAGAACAGAAGAAAAACTCCGGTCCGGTACCGAGGTTTTTCCTGGCGTACTAGCCGCAAATACCAGTACTGTAATGTACTTAGCCGTACCAATTTCCTTAGTCACACTTAACCATTGGGGGGCACACCGGTGCCCTACTGCAACGTAAGAAATTGAGGACCACGGGACACAAAGAAGTGTTTTCAGCACGTGGGACTTGACCAACTACAGATATAGATTAGAATAGTCGAATGGGCGCCATTAAAAAGTGTTTGGAACGAAGCTAAAGACGCCAAGATACTTCAGCCGTGGACAGTATTGCAGACAATTCTAAACACGGTACTTGTTCGGGTGTCAGTACACATTCGCATGTTGCACGGGACACTTAAAAAACTGACCTCAGCTAACGGCTCAATGCTAACGGCACGCCACTGGCTAACAATGAAATTTCTATTGCGAAAGCCTGGCTGCGGGTCACGGAACGTTCGAAAGAGGATCGAGTAATACACCGCTCGCGCAACTGTCGTGGCGTTAGTGTACTGACTTTAGGGTCGTTTTTTTTTAAGGATACTGTACAGTACTCGTAATAAAATGCATAATGGTCCCAAGCTAACCGGAGGAGAGCGAGTAACTACGCAAGTTCCCATTGCGGACAGCCTCTCTTGGCAAAGAATTATATGCGAGAGGATGGCGTGGGACATCGCTCGTGCAAGTGCCGTGTAGTTAGCTTAACCGTTGGCTTGGTTAGATTTTTGTAAAAGCTCCTCGTGCAAGTGGAACCAAAGAAACGGTTGTATTCTAAGTGCACAACAGTTGCGTGGGCAGGTCACTAAGCGAACTTCCAGAACGTAGTTTGTATCTCCCGTGGCTGGATAATTCATTGTTGCCAATACGGTTTGCTTGGGTCTCTTTTCATGGAATGTGTAGTTTGTAGAGGAACGTGGAAATGTACAGTACTCGTCATAAAAAACGACCCAAACAACCATCCTATTGCCAACGGCCCAAACCACTGCGAGGAAGCCTCGTCGCGGGTCAAAAACGTTCGAAAGACGGAAAAGAGGGACACCGCTCGCGCAAATGCCGGGCCGTTAGGCACCCGACGGTTTGTTTGGGTCGCTTTTTTATGACGAGTACTGTACTGTACAGTACTCTCCAAAAAAAACGACACATACAAAATGCCCTATCCTAGCTCCCCACAGATACGTGCCTAAACGGTGCGAACAGCAAGGCGAATGACATGCTGTGCGAAACCAACCTACGAATGACTCGTCTGAGCCCGCGATATTGGAGTTCCAGATAATTTTCACAAAATTTATTTACCGGTGCCATCTTAGATTTCACATTTTGACAATTAAGAATTTGTAAGATATTTTTCAATAAATGTTTGATGATGAGATGGTCTTGTTATTTATCCGTAGCACCAACTATTAATTCAAATTCATTGTTGCTTTGGCCGACGGAATTTGTGGGGAGCTAGAATAGGGCATTTTGTATGTGTCATTTTTTTGAGCGTACTGTACAGTACTCGGCAAAAAAACGGGTCAAACAAACCGCCCTATGCTAACGTCCCACGCCACTGGGGGAGGAAGCCTTGCGGGTCAAAAACGTTCGAAAGACGAAAAAGTGGGACACCGCTCGCGCAACTGCCGTGGCGGTAGCATAGGGAAGTTTGTGTGGCCCGTTTTTTTTTGCTGAGTACTGTACAGTAAAAATGGAGAGAAACGCTCACGGGCACCCTGTGAAGTGCAATCGGATATCCTAAATATTGTAGCTCAATTCCGCTGACAATTGTAAGCCATTTTTCTCAAATTTTTGGATTAACACTAAGGGACCCGTTACCCTTAGCGAATACAGTGAAGTTTAAAGGGCAATGGACACCAAAAACGCATATAGAGATTTTGATGGATTACTACAATACACATTCATCTAAGAATAAAGAAGTTTGTTTCGATTTTTCTGACCAGCAGTTCTGGATATATTTATTTCCAAAGTTTTGCCCTTTTCCCGCCCATGAAAAACGTGACGTCACGTGCGTGAAAATTTGAATTCCAGATTTCTTATTTCCTAAATATCTTCGTTATTATTTCGCACCTGGGAAAATAAACATATATTTGGAAACTAGGTTTTTTACTCTTTTTTATAAGACAAAGTTGTTTTTTAGTGCCGATTGCTCTTTAACAAAGATTTCTTCGTTTACCAGCAAAAGAATGTTCATAGCTATGGATATCATATTTTAAGTAGGCCTTCCAACTTGTTTGGCCCTTCTCGGAAATTTCGTACATGTACTTCGATGAACGAATTGTTTCATAAACTAATGTGTCAGTCAGGCTTGAAAGAATTTGGTTAACTTCCTGTAATTTCGAGCACAATTTCTTCCTTATTTGCGACAGTAATTTAGTGACCATAGAAGACAATACGCAAAGTAGCCGCGTGACGCTTAGCAGCTGAGTAGAAATTCATGGTTCCGGCCTAGCAGATCTGTTCAATTATTCTGGGACTTGTGTCATAGAAGAAACGCGAGCTTTCCGTTATGACGCCAGTGAGAATTGAGAAATGGGCCTACTCTTTGGCTTATTTCTTTGTTGCCAAGCCCTTAATGAGCCACGCTATGGCTACATTCTTTAATTAGAATTGTTCTTGATGCCACTCTCAAGCTTGCCTACTTCTGAAAACTATACACGCTATGTAAGAACTATTTGAAACCTATCTAACTGTTCACTAGCGTTCTTTTTTGAGTTAATAGCTCCTTCGTTCTTATTCTTGTCTCGGAATTTAATAATTCACTTAGTTATACCTGTTCCGCACATCACCAGCGTGCTGGTTTGGGCCACAAAACTCTGCCTAAAGAGAACGAAAATTATCGACGTCCGTTTTTTCTTTGCGTATAGATTTTTTGTTAAGGAACCGGCTGTAACTTTTTTCACAGCTCGCTTCTTACATAAGAAGTTTCTCCGGGAAAGGTTTTAAAATTAGACACGCGTTTCTATCGATATGTTCTACAATAAAGCCTTGGGCCATTCTCCTCCGACCCCTCCCCCCCCCCTCCCCCCTCGCCTTTAGGTAGGAATGGGTGGCTGGGAGCGGGGAGGAGGCTTATTTTTATCAAGAAAACAGCTCAAGTTGTAAGAGGGAGAAGGTTTGGTGTGCCTGAGCTCAGCAGCAAAGCAATTAATCACCCTTAACGAGCGTCGCTCATTACGCAGAGCGTCGACAACAAAAGCTCGTCCCTACTCTTTTTTTCATGCTTGGGCCTTTCTTTTCCTTTTTTTTACTCTTCTTTGCAAAGGAGAAGCGTTTCAGTACCAGCGTAGGCCTGAGCACAGTCAAGGGACAGAAGAGCAAACGCGTTTGCGAGAACGAGAAGCAAATGCTTCAAAGAGAAGTGAAGGAAGCAGGAAAGAGACGGAAAAGGAAGGCAGAGAAAAAAATCGTACGCAAGTAGCTTTTTTTGCGACATATAGGTACCGTTGCCTTGGCCTGCACCTTAATTAGGAAACCCAGGTGAGATAATCGATCCCTCCCTAAACTGCCTCAATCAATACCTCATTTTTGCGGGGCCAGGAAAGACAAAAAGAACCTTGTAGAGAGGACGAGAACACAAAGGAAAAAACATCCTCGGAAGTCGGATTTATCAAACGAAACCCCCCCAGAAGCTTGTAGTGTGAGGTCAAGAGGTCAACTGCTGATAGTAGAACTTGTGTTGACAGGTACGACATTAATTTTAGCAGTAACAGCTGTCAAAATTAAGACGTTAAATGGACAGTGTTAATAGTTTAAATTCCTTAATTAAAGTGATATTTGCAACACTACACGTGAAATACTGAACGTCTTAAAATTGAAAGGGTTTCTGAAAATACGAAAAGTTGAACGTCGTGAGAATTCAGAAAGTAGAAAAAGTTTCAGGACTCGAAAATGGGAAGTCATAGAAAGTTCAGCTGGGAAGTCCAGTAATGGAGCGAAAATTGGAAGTAACTAATTAGAAATTTTTGAGCTAGTAACACGAACGTCCCAAGCAGTTAATTCAGTTTCAAAAGATTTCATATCTTTATTCAGTGTATCTGAAGTTCGCAACTAACGAATCAAAACTACGCAACACAAAGTACATATTGGGCGAAAATTAAAAAATTAATGGTTATTATAGCTAAACGGACCCTATTCATTTCGACTATTGTTTTTTCGAGTGCACATGTAATTACTATTTGTTGAATTTCAACGGAATTAACTGAACTTGGATAAGGTAATCGGAACTGCCTTGAGTAAGGAAGGAATCTTTTAGTGAAGGGAAAGAAAAGAAAAAAGTACAAGCAAGGTGCTAACAAGGCGTGATTTTGTGTGAATGTCATGCGAGTGATGCTTGTATTACAAGTAAGGCCTTGAAAGAAAAAAAGTGAGGTAAGAATAACGGGTGTCCAGTGAGAGCAAACGGGTGGGACGTCCGGGGGAGTGTGAAGGCAAGGTCGGATCGATATGTTGTGTCGGACGAAACGCGTTGGAAATTGTCTTTTTGGTGATGAGGACAATTGCACACACGCAAAAGCAAAAGCAAAACGTTTGCTCCACACACCAACAGCCATAGCCATCAAGTTCAAGTTTGTGAAGCTCACAGATTTTCCTTCCTTTTTCCTTTGCGCCCTTCTTAACACAGGAGCTAAACACAGCGAACGAGAAAGAGTAAATTAAACCGAGAAAGGCCGTCTGAGGAAACAAAATTAACCAATTAGCGTTGGGAGCGTGAAGAAAAACAAAACGAGTCCCAAGGCACTACAAATATTGAGCACGGAAAGGGAAAAAAATATTAATTAAAGGGTGTAACAAGTAGCCAAATCTGTTCTGTAAGTCGTGATCTCTTGTTCATTTAGAAACTGCAATTAATAAGCCAAAACAAGAAACTCGGTAGAAAAAATGTAGGGAGGAGAAGAATATCCAAAGAAGCAATGTTAGTAATTTAAGGAATAAACCGTAAATGTCCGTATTTTGCATGTAAAAAATAGTAAAAATTTGATTACATACAGATATTATGCAGACTATTTATTGATATCGATTAGCATTAATCATTAGTACAATACTTTTGAACACAAACGAAAATTAAAACGGTTTGATGAACCTATATTTGGAAAATCAGCGAGAAAAATTGCACTTGTGGATGCTTTTGTTGGAAATTATAATTTCCCATTTAGAAACAGACGCGATTTCATTCCGGTCGGAAATTGACTGTTGCTCAACGCTGAATTCCTCAAGTTTGGACTCGCGGGCGCTGGTGTACAGCTTTGTTCGATTTTCCGTCGTTCACAGAAACCGATTTTGCCCTTCAGCCTTCTCATACTTGTCACTCACACTGTTTTCCCCATACTTAAGGCAAGTACGTACATGTACAACGTTGTACTTGCATCGCTATTTCGCTAGCGTGCCCCGAACGGGAAGCCATAAATATGTACGCGTACTTTATGTGTACGCTTAAGTTGAAGTTTATATGACGGCTTTGGCTGGGGGCGATCAACAAACAAGAATTTGACGATCCTATTATCGGAAACGTAGTCTGATGAGAATTGAAGGTTGCTTCTTTAGCAAAAGACAGATGGAAAAGACTTTATAGTGGGAGCTGAGGTGGTAGCAAGTGCTAGCAAGCTTCCTCCGAAGTCGACGTACAGCTTTTGTATGATATGTACGGCATTCCTCGGTCGTTTCCCGTCGCTTTATGGACAAGTATTATGGTTGGCAGCTTCGGAGGGTTGCGTTTCTCTTCCTTGGTCTTGGAATGCATGTACTGGTGTTTGTGTACTGTACTAGGAGACTTCTACGTGCTAAAGCAAGCAAAGGTAAGGGGAATAACGTAGCCACAGTAGTAAGTACTTAGGGGCGGTAGATCCGCGAACAAACGCAAAACATAATGGCTGAGCCGTTGTATTCCAGACGAACTGGTGTCAAGGTAAAAGGAGTCTCGCAAGGTAGGTAGAACGCATTTTGTAGGGAAGTTTTATGACTCCTCGGGTGACAAATTTCGCTATTATGGCAGTCGTAAGACGAGTTTGACTTATGCCCAAGTGGAGAAGAGCCGATCATGTCGGTAAATGACCTAATAAATGCTAGAAGTAGCACTTTCCGAAACAGAGGGGGTGGGAGTAAGACTGTCAAGCTAACATTCATACTTCTCCATGAAGAAGCTTTCTTCGAAATAAGTTGCCCCCAGGAGTTGATGGTCAAATAGTTAACAACGATAAGCTACCTTGGGCTGTCACAAAGAGCGCTTCCCAAATAAATTAACTCACCAAGTTTCATTCTTCAAATGAACCCAAGCCACGGTTTTGTCTCTTTCCACGGAAGCATCATCCTCCTGAATAGTTTTACAATGCAGTGTGCAATTAAATAAAATTAGCCAATTCAAGCGTGCCATCTAAACTGCTTACGCTGTATTGAATTTTGGAGTCGTTAGTTGTCGGCCAACGAGCCTTTATTCTCATCCACAAACCGTTCAGACTAAGTTTAATTAACCGTCTTTTTAGTATTACATTATTAAAACAATTTCTTACATAAAAGGTTAATTTACCGGCGCAATCAAATAGAACAGAAACTGAAAATTAATACCAAACAAAGCAAATAGTGGCGAAATCGGAGACGAGCAAATAGGTTCGCTCGCTTTGGAATTAGTGAAGTCAATGAAAAATTTTAGAAAAAAATTACTGTCTTCGAGTTTGGACTCAAAAATCGGTAAAAGGTGCTTGAACTTGACATCCATATTTTCTTTCCTTTTGGGGGCCTTCCATCCTCCTGTCCTGTATTGATTACTTATACTTATCACATTAACTTCCTTTTATATTACTACTTTGGGCCAAAGAAGGCCAAACTTAATAAAACGAAGGTATGAAAGCTCTTGCGCCCCTTAGCTATCTGACCCTTAAGAAAGCTTCTGTTGGTCGTAGTGGCTCATATTACTTGCAGACGCTTTATAGTAGAAAAGTGTTTTTTTCCCAACTATCATACCATTCTTTTGTTTCGGTTTCATGCTTTGCTTATGAGTCCATGCATCAGCATAATAATACTCATAAAGTTTGTTATACTCTTTCTGTTGCAGACAACTACTCCTAGCTCTTGCTTAGAAACGAAACTTGCCCGTGTTCTCTTCATGTTTCGCTGCCCTTTTCCAACTACTGGTAAGTCACTGCTTAGTTGCACTTTTCTCGCCGTGAGCTAACCCTCGGTATCGAATTAGAGAAGATTACAATTGGTTCTAAAATCTTGGAATTTGGGGGGTAATATGAAAAACGGCCAAGAAAAAAATGATCTACTTAAAAAATAGATTTTAATAAAATAGCAAGTATTTAATAACGAAATAGAACTAGTTGAAACCAAAATTCTTCCTAGTCTAGCGTTCTTGAAGTTCCCCCGCCAAAATCTAAAAGCTAAAAAAAAATCCCACAAAAAAGGAGGGAAAGGATTCGCACGTTTTGAAGAAAATCGTAAAGAAGCCGTAGCGGAATAAACCATAGTTTTTTATACGGAATCAGATCCTCACTGTAAGGCCTTGCAAAACTTGAACTGCACGGTTTTTCTTGCTATTCTGTCAGAAACTGCACTTGTTAACTAGGGTGTTCCAGTTTCAGGACGCGGTTTATTCTCAATTAGATTAACCTTGCCGAGGATTTCAAGGTGTCTTTTTTTGCGGGCTTTTCTTTATATATTCTTTCGCCTTTTAGGTCGTGTTTGCTATTTTATTCAGTAAGGGAGGAGGAAAAGGTGGAAACGGGGAGGACCCAAGCTGGGACTTGCAATTGGGTAGCCAGAATGGGATTAGAAAAAAATGGGAGATAAAACTTCTGTAAAAAAATAAGAACAGAAATTCTTGTTCTTCGTATGTTTTCTTCGCGTGTGAAGGTTAGCAGACCAGAAAAGTTGACGATAGACAACAGTAAATGTGAATGAGGACCACAAAAAATAATTACGTAAAAAATAGTTGAGGGGAAAAAGGTGAGGGAAAGAAGAATAGGAAGAAAAAGTTTCTCCACATGCGAAGCTTAAAAGAAAAACACGACGAAAAACAATGATGAAGAAATTCTTCAAGAAGAAAGAAAAAAAGGATTGGTCTATAGGTACCTTCCACTGTCGATTTCTCGAGATTGAAGACATTTTTTCGACTGGAGTGTCATTTTCCACATGGTTTATTGTTAAAGTCCACCTGTCCGTAAAACGAGTACAGGTGTTTGTGCCTGATCTTCTTTACTCTCGTAGAGTAATAATTGGTTAATAAAAAATACAATTGTTATTCTGGGGAAGAACTGAACAAATCTGTGATAATATTCGTAATGCCAACTAGGGACAAAAGGGTACTAAGCAGTGGAAACATACCCAATATTACAACTCGTCCTATGTAAGAGCTTATTGGGTATTATCTTATATTGATAGTATGAACTGGTTGTATATGTATTCCGTATAATGGGAGTTATTTTTCGCTGGTTTCATAGAATATTTTTATTACCACTGATGAAGTGTGTTTTTAATAAAAGAAATTAAAAATCTTGATTTTGGGGCTCCACCCACTTTGAAATCAGAAGGTACTTTTGTTAATAATGTGTTGTTAAGTCATGAATTTAACTAGCTTTTTTTACTGTATATTTTGGTTCTGGTTGTGCTACACAAAAGATTGCCATGTGCAGAGGATGAAGAAACTGATATGAGTTAGTGCCAAAGTAGAATAGAAAGCTCTGTATTCTGTTATTAATGCGATTCTTCTTTCAATCTAATTTTCTTCTCTAAAGCTGGTTTCACTTTCTTTTATTGTTTCTGCCGTACACGAAACCTTGGCTTTGTTTCTTTTTTCTTTCTTGTCGTTTTATTGTGAATTTCGGGGGCCATGGAATCTTCTGTGTGTGTTGGGTTTTGTGTATCGTGCAACACGAAGACGAATAAGAAGGTAAGAGACGCAGAGAGGCGACCTTCATTAGAAACTTTTCTGGGTCCATGCTAATTAGGGCCGTGACTGTCGCTCATCTCCTGACAAGGCTTGAACATTTAATGAGAGGGCCGAGTCCGAAAAGCTTTTCCAAGGACAATGGAGGAAACGCGACCACACTTCTCCGGGATCCATAGTGATTAATTCGCAATTGCAGGAACCCCAAAAGAGCCTGGCGGTGGTGGCGGCAGTGGTGGCGGAGGGAAATTATATCCCCAGCACTGGGCGCCGTGTCATTAAGGGCACCCATCGCCCCAGGCTATCACAACTGTCTTGTAAATACTGTAACTCTCCTGGTGCTGCTCATAAAAACCTTAACCTAACAGAAACTCAAAACCTAAGCGGCCAGCACAAGGGGGAGGGGGTTCCCTTCGTCGACTTTCATTAAGCTCTTTAGTCTTTTGAGAACTAATTAGTCATGAAAAGCTGAAATTTTCCTGGGGGTTTTCGAAGTTTGCCAAAGGGTTGGAAACTAAGAAAAAGCATGGGAACTCTTTGCTAATCTACGTGACGGGAAATATTTGAAGAGCTTGCCGACTGTTTGGAAAATGTACCGACAAACTACATACTTATATTGCAAATCATGTTTATACCAAGAAATCGTGTATTTGATTAAGCATCAATCAATTGCCAGATATAACTTTCTGAGGAAAACGTCGAGTGACCCAAGTGCCTTGCCAGTCAAGTTGAGGGCAGGTTACAGGTGTTTCTGGAATTTTCTTGTTTGTTTGGTGTGTTTTGCAGTTTCGGGAAGGTTGGGTGAGGGAAAAGTTAATTGTAGCAAGTGGTTATTATTTTGTCTGCCAAAGTTTTCGTGATCGGGACAAAGAGCAAGGGAAGAGAAAAGAAGGTGATAGGTAAAGCGAAAAAAGCTTATATTAACGTTTTCTGTCACATGCGAGAACATAGGGGAAATCGCTGGGGAGCTTAATTAGTATCATCAAGTGGGTCGTACTCATTTGGGGCCTGCAGGCAGAACTGGAAAAGTTGGAAAAGTTTTTTGCCCTTGAGGAAACGTGGAACTCGATCCCATTTCGGGTACTCATTCTAAGCTTTGAACATAAATAAAACAAAATCGAATTTCTTCCTGACGTGTGTAGTATTCTGAAGCGACTTCGGCATCTTTTAAAGAACTCATCGTCAAAAACTTGGCATTTAGAGAATTTTTGGCAGATATGGATGAAGTTTGTAGATTTGTAACTTGCTTGCTCTATACAACCTGGGACTGCCCTCGTAGTGGATTCCTACCCAACTGTCCCAGTTTTTAGGTCCAACAGTGTACTACAGTACATTACCTTGCACCTAGCATATTATTTCATCCAGCTCAATCTAGCCCGTCCCACTTGACCTGTGTCAGCTAAAAGTGTTTCTCGTAAAAACGACCGTGTTTTTATTTTTACGCTAAGTGGCATTTATTCATTGTTGACGTGCTATTAAGAGCGAAAAACGTTCGAAATTGCTCCGAGAATACCCAGGGCACGGGTAAGCGTCGAACTTTTTCGCCTAGCGCTGGAGAACGTTCGAGCATGTGACGTCACGGTGAGCAACCGTGTAGCGAAAAGCAGTGGCCAACAAAGAATTCCCCTGCATTAAGGACCATGGGGTAAAAAACAAAAACTCTATAAAACGAAGTAATGTTCTTAAGCTTAGTTTGAAAAAAAAAGTTATAAAGTAGTAGGAACTTTGGTTTCACGGACCACTTCGAGTTATACTTAGTATTCCAGTTCGGATTTAAAAGACAATCTAGCGGATTCAACTGACGTGTTTGTAGTATATTCGTAAGAAAAGAGTGCCACCAAGAGGCGCCATTTCTGGAAACTTCGTGCAGCTATCCGTCTCGTTTTACGGACCGTTTTTTTCCCCCTCTACTCAACGCAGCTTGCTACACGCGTTACATCGTTGCAAGACCAGAGCAAAAAGGGCAGGAAAAGGCAAGAGAAGTAGTTGACAGGGACTGTAATAGACTTGAATTGAAATTCGCTCGTTCTCGAGCAACCGCTATTTAAGACTTGACAACTTGCTTCAGGTGGGTTGTGTCAGAATCTAACCGACTTCCCGTTTTTTTGTTGTATTTTTACCTAAGATATCATTAATAAGCATAATGCAAAGGAGAAGGGGGAAAAACTAGCTTTCAGGGTTGGTTACGCTCAGGGTTACTCTTTTATTCTCTCTCTTTCTTTTTATTTCCTTTTTTTCCCTTACAGTGTAGCTTCTTGATCTCGGACATTAGAAACCCTAAAAAGCACTACTAGTTAGTCGCTAATGCGTGCTCATTACCAGTGCAACTATGCTTGGTCAACCGTGGCATAGTTGGTGCGGTAGTTTTTAGACGGGAAAAGGGAGGGTGGAAGAATAGCACATTCCCCAACGTGCTCTACTGGACAGTTGCGTAGGGCACAAGCGGAGAACAGCACTATGAAATGAAGTTGGTAACCGGACCACAACAGCCTACGCTATTACGATCGTTCACTGAGACACTTGAAGGCTCCCTAATAAAACATTGACCGTAAAAACTGAAGATGGGAGACGGGCAAAACTGCTTGTACGCTGTCCCACTTTCTTATGCACTTGGTTCCCAATTCCGGAAAGCGTTGCTGTGTGTTGCCTGTTTTTTGTTGTGTATTTTAGAAAGTTTCCAGCAAATTCATTTTGAGCAGGCATGTCGTTTTCAGTCCATCGTAGTGTATCATTCTCCAGTGTAGTGTGTTTGAGCAACTTGCAGGGATACAATGTGTGGTTTAGATGAGGAGGAGGCGGAGCTTAACGGCAACTTGCGGCTTGTCGGAACCATTTTCCACAGTGGTCAAGTGTTTTGTTCCCTGTCCAAGCTTGGTCAAACACGACAAATTTTCCCAAAAACTAGCCACCACGAACAGAATCTCCCTTCAATTCCATCAGTTAATGATGCGTTAACGCCAGTAAATGAGTTTCCGCAATAAGTCAAGAAAAACTAGGCCGTTCTTTCCCCCACCAATTCTCATCGCTGCTTCAGAATTAACATTTCCCCCTCGGACTATTTCTTCCTGTCTCGGCTATGAGTTCAAATTTTTCATCACAAAAATTACTGAAAGGCTGTCATGGTTTTCTCCCATCCGTATAAAGCCTAATGACATACAAGCATTACTTGATTAGTTTTGATCGAATTTTAATTGCTTCCCACCAAACCGTGCCTCCTAGCCATTTTCTCCCCTTCTCAACAAACTTTCCTTCTTTTTTTCTCGTTTGACGACTTTAAAAGCCAAAGGAATTAACAGACCATTCTTCTCATTTCTGCTGAAAACTTACGGTTAATTTCGCCTGGGGCCCAGCGATCATTAAACCTTTCTTTTCCCCAAACCAAACAGAAACCCGTATTTAAAATTCGGGGTGAAATTATTATGTACGTCTCCCCAAAACCCAGGCCGTACTTTAAGTACTATGCGTCTGAGTACGTATGCATTAGGACAAGGCCAAATTTGAAAGAAAACTCAGACGCGACAGATTCTCCTTTTCAAAAGGGAAATCATAGCTCACAGACAGCATTGGCTAAGCTTTCCAGACCATATCCTTCAGTTTCATTCATTCTTTCGTAATTTCCGTCTGCTTTTCATTCCACGCAAGGGAAATAAAACAGAATAACACTGAAAACGCACCTCAAGCAAGGTCAGCGGACAGTAACGTCCGTAAAAAACGACAATGGCTTGTAAGTAAATGGCGTAACGTTCGTACCACATTCTAATGGACAGTTTAGGGACGGGGCAGCGGATGTAAAAGCAGCACAGCGTGTGAAATGAACCTGAAGAAACAGTAGAAGAAAAAAGAATTTTGGGGGGTAGGAAAAGAGGAGGAACTCCAATAATTCATGTTTCAAACATGGTTCCCCATTTGTTTCGGTCGACTTTTCATTTTCAACCAAACTTGTAAAAGTAGCAGAATCAGAAACCCCCGAAACCCATAAATTTACGTATATTGGAAACCAGGGTAGGAAATGGCCAGGAAAAGGGGACAGAGCGCTTTGAACAATAGCGAAAATGCACAAAAGAAAGAAAGATATCCCATCCCTTACGTGAAATGAGCATTGTTACTACTGAAATTGCGCAGCTTTTCCACCTCGCAAAAGAATTCTGGACCATCCGTGTAGCGAACCAGAGCTCAATTTACGATGGAGAATTAACTTTGTCATTTAAAACACTTCAGTCTTACGACTTCTCACACTCACAATATTATTCAGGAATTTGTATACCTCAAGAATTTTTCTTGAGCTCGTCGCTTTGCGACGTAAGCATAGCTATTAATTAATGAACTTTAGTTGCATTAGTGTCAATAATGGTACAGTATTTCTGAAATACCTCAAGAATTTTTGAGAAATACTGTACCCTTGACACTAATGCAGTTAAAGTTAATTAATTAATAGCTATGCTTACGTCGCAAAGCTGTTCTTCTGTCTTTCTTATTCGGATAGTCGTTGAAATAGACTGAAGGGAAACTTTCTTCCGTAGATAAAATTTAAAACACAAGGTTTCGATCTAGGATGAGTCTTGGGAACGCATTTATATCGCAAAGCGGGGGTTCATTGTGCCCGATTTGAGCTTCTGCCTCACTTAGTCTCTTTTTACTTGCATGATAATGAAAAGGAGACAAAAAACAGGCAGATCCCCTGAAATGACCCCTGGACTTTCGTCCAGGGGAGGGTTGAGGGGGGTAAAAGCTACCCCCGGTCCATTCTCCGGGCTTAAAAAGTGTACCGTAGCTTTTTCTCTAATGGGATTAAAAGAGAGCCAAGGAATGCGAGAGGTATAAGTAGCGACGAGCCCGAAGAAGAAGAAGAGAGCTAAATAGCCGTGAAGCTGGGCGACTAGGGATTAACATACTATAAAGAGGGTAGTTAACCCCCTATTTATAGGGGGGTATATGGCTAGTGACCGATAAGGGGGCATAGTGAAGACACTGAAACCTCTTCTTCTTTGCCTTCGTCTTCTTCTTTTCTTAAAAAACGCAGTTTCCCACCCTTACCCTCCCGTGGGTTTCCTATTCCGAAGTATTGCACACACTCTGCAACGGACAAAAAAACTTGAATTAGAGTAAAAACTTTCTTGGGGGGATGGAAAGAAGGAAGGAGCAGATTAGGCCAAAGGACAAAAACGGGAAAATTGCGCAGCCAAGCGACAAAGGACAGATTTCGGGAACTGGTTTGGGTGGAAATTAATGTATTTTCTTCAATGGGGGTGAGGGGGGACAAAAGTTGGAGGGGTTGGACATTTACGCGATATCTCAGTACGTTCTTGTGTATTTTTATTATTTTTTTCTCCCAAAAGGAGCACGGTCTTTAATTGTACCTAAGACACTCCTGTCAACATCAATCACGTGAACTTGAAACGCAGTTTTGCACTTTGGTACACGCAACACCGCACCAAAAGTCGCAGACCCCTGGAAAAAAAGGAAAAGTGGACTCTTCTTCATTAGGAAAATGCAAGCCAGTCCTCTAAGTTTGGGTTTTATTTATGTCGTCTCAATGGTTTTTGGCGAGTCTTTTTTTATGGCTCTTCTTGTAAACTTGTCTTTCTACCTTTCCCTTGAAGCCTTCTTGGGAATATTCGTCGTTGGTGTAAACGTTTTCGATCAGTTCGGTCGATCTTGTTCGTAAGACCGTTCATAGTAATTACAAGCACTAATTACACATAAATGGTTTTGCGAAAAGAAAACGTTATTCTCGGAAAGTCTTGTCATGACATTCACGCTCATTTAGTACCTCAAACGAGTTCACTGACTTGGTAATTTGCTTTACTTTATCTAGTTCGTTATTTACGTTAATGTTGGAAAATTCCTGACCATCCATGTTCTAATTCCTATAGTGAGATATTTGAGGTAGACCATTTGCAAAGAAGTTGTCAATTGAAAAAACGTATGAAAAATGCAAAGTAAAATTAAAATTCAGAATTATTTTAGAAATGATGTACAAAAATAGTCTTCGGTATGAGGGAAGAAAGGTTTTCCTTTAAATGTTTTCGTTTGCGTAACAGAAAGCGTTTGAAGGGAAATTTATGTCGCGTTTTGAATTCTCGGGCTAATTTCCCTCCCTAGTTATACTTTAGTCTGTCATTTCTTAGCGTAAAAGGGCTGCGACGGGAAATTTCAGCTAATGGCCTGTGTGAATGTTTCAAACGCTAATGTGTAAATGGAACTTATGGCGCCAAGAATGCTCTCGAACGTGCGGCGCGCCTTCATCTTCTTGCGCACATTCAGTGCAGTTTTTCTAAAAGCACGTAAAAAAGAGTCAATGAAGGTTCAATAGGGGTGGGCGGCATTTCTTCACCCGGTGTCCCTTTTTTCCTGCGTTCGTTCTCAAAGTTGATTTTTACAACTGCTTATTGCCAGAGCACGTTCTGGACCTGTCTTTCATCTCGCACTTAAGTACAGACCTCCCCATACGGTTTTTCCCCCTCTGAGGCTCCTCACACAGCTCACACATGTTCTGCAGAACGAAAGGGAGTAATGTACGTTTCCCGTTTCGAGCCCGACACATTCTTTTGCATTTTGTTACCTTCCAAGTACGAATGCAACGAAATAATCTGCTCCCAATTATGTGTTTCTCATTAATAAAACCAGCATCGCGTGACGCGCGGTACCTTTTCTTTTATTTTGTTGGGGAAGCTGTTATTGAGAATGTCATTCCCCCAATCGTGGACAGCTGGATTCTACCATCATCTTTTGCATTCTGCATCCGACAACTACAAATTCAGCGCGTGTCACTATGTCGTCCACACGGACGAAAAGTAAAAAATAAAAAAATCAGGTCATTTTTCCTTTCTTCTTATTTTTTCCAGAGGTTACATGTAACGAGCCCAGAAGGTTCGTTTCTCGTAGGAAAATCAGTTCGAAGATTCGTAACGTATGCATAGGGAAATCGCCCACTGGCCCTCTCCTGCTTCACGTCGGGTTAGCCTCGTTAATTTTGCATGTCACTCTGGTCACGAAAACTAAAATATTCCCCCGTTCTACGTGGAGTCAGGCCCAAGAATGCCGAACAAAAATCTTGAATATCGAAATTAAGCCAGCAATTGCCACTGCCGACCTTTCAGGGGAGACGTGGAACAATTTGGTCTCGCAACGGCTTTTCGTTTTTCACGTGCAGTACGAACTAAACTATAGTCCGAAACTATATTCTTTATACTAAGTACGTACTTGCTAGCTGGCGAGCCACGCTTAGACAAAACGAAAAATAAGGGTCAACGGCCATTAAAACTCGATGCTCCTCCGTTGTCCGGTTTGTCGTAGCTTCGGAATAGACTGGCTCTCCCTCATAAGGAAACTAGTTCATCTAATTTTTACTATGATCAAAGATTTATGCCATTATACTCATTTACGATATGAAACATTAAGAAAGGCTAATTAGATTGATTTGTTATATGGATTAAATCTGTATACTGTATAATCATTATATGAGTCAAAATATCTGTGAGAACATTGGAGAGTTAGATTCGATCATTATAAGAGCTTTCTTACACATTTGCGCCCAAAAGTTCGTTCTTAGCTTTATAAAACGCTTCTTTCCCATTCTTACGTAATTATTGCTCTTGGATATTAATGCCGTAACAATATACACAAAACAACCCGTTTCTTATATGAGGCTGCAAAAGCAGCTTAATATTATTTGTTAAAACTATTTTCTTCAATTCTTGCTCATTTAATTTGCGCCATTTAAAGCGTTGACTATTATTGTTCGTAAATTATGATTTTACGTCAATTTTCTCTGTATTGCTCGGTGTGCAAAATTGTCCCACGTCTCCGCTGCCTTCTATAGCCATCCCAATGACCTGCGACCTCTAATGTTGAGCCGAAAAACTTCCCCGTTTTTCTTCCATAATCATGGCTTATTTACTGTATATAATCAAATGTACATTCAGCCACAGTTTTTTTCTAAAAAAAGCTTAATAAAGCCCGGAAGGCAGACTTCCCGAAAGGCGTGCATCTTCCACTGAACACTCATGGTTAGTCAAACCATAATAGCGGAATTTTACACCTAGATCTGTCGCTCAGTCGAATTATCCTCAATTGTTGACTTATGATACAAATTTATACATACTGTTCTTAACAGTAACACATTAGGAACTTACGTACGGACGGTTTCGTAAATTACCAAGATTAATTTGCATTAATTATCGTAAGTAAAAACTAACTTGTAAGAGTAGTACTTTTGTCAAAATAAATACAAATATTATTTTTTCCCCTTCCTGTCGTTATTTCATTCATTTCTCTCTAAAAAAAAATCCCATGTCACACGATATACATAAACCGTGAATGTGGTAAAGGTGTTGGGATTCGTATTGAGCGTTCGACACGTGTAGCACAGAGACCATTGTAGAAGTCCGGAAGTCGAGTTTCGTTGTCAGGCTCAGTCATCATAACGGCGAACTTTCATTGTCAGTCAAATGATAATAACGTCTTCGCTGCGATTCAGCAATTTCTTGTTCGATTTCGAAAATGCAGGCACTTGAGCACCGCGCGGAAGGAGGACGAGGAGACAGACAGGGTACCGAGTAAAGAAAAAAAAAGCCGAAGGAGAGAAGAAAACCCATATGACATGCATGGGCACACGGACATTTGCATGCCGACTCGGACTTTGTCTCTCTCATTCGCTCTGGCTAAGACAATTGCATCTTTAATGGGGCCAAACTCTTACTTTGGCTGTCGGGCATGACTTACTCTTCTGCTTCATTGTGGAGGATTGGAAATTTCTTACTGTGCAACCGCCGTTCAAGTATTCACCCTGTGCCCCGGTTTCCGAAAGTTCAACATTTCGGTTGACTCGCCTCTGAAGCATGCATGTTGCTTTCGCTGCATAGACATATAAATGTCCGAAAGGAAACTTGAGCTGTGTTCGAAATATAACTTATTCGTTTCTTCAACCTTGCCTTTTCTTTTATTGCCTGCTACAGTATAAATTAGTACTGAACAGTTGTCAGGAAACGGCCAGGACCAGACGAGGAGACTTTTCTAAAAGGTTGGGTTGAAAATTGAGTTATTTTCCTGGGAGGAATACTTCCTATTTCATTGCAATATGCATTTTTTGACATATTTATGAATACAGTCAAAGTCCACCGAAGTCAAGGGCAGTGAACGAGGACAATTGTCTCGATGTTACAAACCTTAACGATACGATCGATGGAAGGGAAATTTTCGAAGTAGCATGAAAGTCAACGCAGAAATGGAGGTGACGTACGCGAAATAGTTTCCAAAGATTTGTTTATCTTTTTTTTACAATTATACGAGGATTACTTTAGGAAACAACGGAAGCTCAAGACTGTCGCAGAAATGAAGCAAGACGCTGAGGGTCAAGCAACAGCAATAGCACTAGACAAGAATGAAAAGTTCGCACTTGCCGTTCTGTAAGTTTTCCATTGTTGCTAGCTATGTCCAAAATGAAGTGGGACAGGACCCATGCAAAAACTGGATATGCCGTACCACTTACTTTCTAGCAAGCCTGCTACAAGATCAGAGCTTTCCAAAGCTGCAGCTAGCTTAAAATTTTTAAATTAAATGCTACTTCCTCCGGTGACTAGTTTGACTCACACTATTAGTTTAATTTTCCCAAACTCTCCCTTATTGAATAGCTTAAAAATACTCTATGAGTAATTTCTGTTGACCCGAAGAAGCAAATTGGAAACTTAAAAGTTCCTCGAGAATTCGGGAAACCTGTTTTGATCCAAAGCTATCAAATCATTTTGCCCGAAAGATTCGCAACCCGGGAGTTGGAAAAACGAGGGTTAACTACCTTAACCTACCTGTCGGTTTACGTGATAAACCAGAAGAATGACTGTCAAAGTGACAAGATACTTCAGTGCACTTGTGTAATCGCCTCGAGTCCCTGAATCTCCTTCTGGGAAGAGATATTGTTTTGGTGCAACAGTCGAATGTCTCTTGTCTCATAATAGCAATAAAAAGTATTTAATAGAGCAAAAGAGCGTGTAGGCAATTTTTTCCTTTCATTTTTCATGGCCGTGTTGTGGTCGTTCTTTCTCGGGGAGGAGAGAGGAAGCAAAAGGTTCCGTCATAAAGTGCACCGAAATGCCATAAATTCCGTTTGCTTATGCTGTACTAAAGCTCGAAGGGAAGTTTTGGTGGGGGCCCCAAGTCTGGGTGTCTGTCGGAGTCTTCTGCGGGACACTCATCAACACCCGAAAGTTCACTTAAACCACCCCAAAAGACAAGCCGCGCAATAATGCCGATCGACAAGCCACTTCCCCCTTCACTTTTCCAACGACGACTCGAATCGCTTTTCCCCACCCTTTTTCTGATCTTGGGGAGTTTCAAACAGTCCAGTATTGAAACGGAAGTGTGAAAGGAGATAGTAAAAAATGAATTTTGCCAAAAAAGCAAGTTTTGTGGTGTGTAAAGCGGAAAGTTAGCAGTTGATGCTTTTAGTGTACTAGCAGTAGATGAAAAAGAAGCCATAGACGAAAGAGAGCGCGGAGGCGAAAAGTGCGGAAACGAAAGAGTTTTTAGCCCCGTAAATGTTGACAACCAACAGCTTGTCCGGGACATTTCTTCTACAGGAACCAGCAGAACTGAAGAGAAAGAAATCACATAATAAAGATGCGTATCAGTCGGTTACAAACCTAGAACGATAGACGCTTATCAGTAAGAAAACAAAAAAAGGAAGAAGAAAAGAAAAGCAAGTCGCTCCCTATCACCCCTTTTTCTACCCCATGGGGTAATAACCCCCTACTGGCTCCAAGTCAGGTGTGATGAATCTGCCCAAGTTGTCTTAACCGTTGTCTCACCCTATCAAAGTCAGCCAAAAGAAAACGAACGTTGAATGTTTCCACGAGAGATCTTCACTCATCAACTACGAGATTCGGAACGAAAATAACGGAATGTGATCTGTTTTGCTGCGAGTGCGTGCGCTGTGTAATTTCCACTTGATTGCCCCATGTCTTCACGCTGGGCGTAATTTCTGCATGGACTGTCTGTCTTTGGTTATAGTCATGCTGACCTGTCATTTCTCGTCATTGCGAGTTTTTTTTTAAAGTTTACTGAATTCATCGAAATGTCGGCCGACGTTTTGAACTACTCGGAAGTATTCTTGGCTCACCAAGACCCAAGTTGTTCATTACTAATGAAGACTTCCTTGCAGCAGTAGGAATTCTATGAATTTTTGATAGCAGCCACGAGCAAAACCAACCATTCTTTCTTTTCTTTTACTGGCATAACTATTTCAGCCTACCTTATTAAAAATGTCTTATCATTAATGATGCGGAAAATTTTTTACTCAAAATGGTTGGCATTCCCACAACTTAGTAAACAATTTATAAGAAATGTTTTACCTTGTTCTGTTTCTTTTTCCACCCCGCAGCGGCTCAAACTGCGATAAAGCATTGAAAAATGTTTGTAAAAATCTCGTTTGTAAAAAATAGTAGAGGGCACCAAAAGCAAACTCAGCGCAAATAAAAGAATATGTCCACAAAAACGTCGCCAAACGAATGCGGAACGAAAAAAATACACTAAAAATGGTAAAAACAGAATAGTTATTAAAATATCGAGGGGTCACATACTTGATATTGTTTTTTCAGCGTAATGGGGGTAACTATGTGTTTTGTGGTGTGTGATCTTTCTCAAGCCGGCCGGGCCGCCCATTTCCCCACATGATTAAATAGAGGTCCCTGTACAGTAAGTTAAAACCGAAGGCGAGTGGAGGGTGACATGGTGGGCAGAAAGGTTTGTCGGAAGAAACTATCTAGACAGACTTTTATGGCCAAGGAGGCTGACCCGCTAATGGGACACGTCGCCGCCCTGCGATTCTCCACTTCAGGCCGCCTCCTATTGACCACCTTCCACCGCCCTAGCCCTCCGATTTTTCGCCCCCGTCCCCAACACCCAGAGCCCTGTGTTCTTGGGCTTCCACCGTTTGGTGTAAGCAAACCGAGAAAAAGCGCAGGACGTAAAACGGTTGTGAGGCTCCGACAGACCGACAAACGTAGCCAAGTTATGGCACATCGCGCAAACCAAGGTCAAAGATTGCGATTTATGCGGTGGCGAAGACGACTGGGCGTCCCCACTAATTCCCGAAGAAGAAAAAGGAGCGAAAAATGAGTACTTGAAGGCTGACGTTAACAGAAGATGCCAATAAGGGCAATTCAAGGGAAAAAAGAAAGAGGTGGGGGTAAAAATTTTCGGGAGTAGGGCTTCTTTCGAAACAACGGATTAGCTTAGTAAATTGTTGAGTTTTCACGCCCTGGGCATTTTTTCCCCCGCTTTTTTTCTGTGTTTTGTTGAGAAGAAAAGATGAAAAGAAAGAAAAGGCATTAATGAAACAAGCTGCTCTTAATTGGCCGAGAAAAGGGACTGGGGAATCAAAGCCGGCTTGTTCGCTCTTCTTCTTTGCTACTTCTTGCATTGTTCTTTTGTGTTAAGCAGGCAAAGGGGGGAGATTCTTAACCCCGACGCGTCAGTCAGCTAATTTTCTTCGCCTTTTTTCCCATATTAGTGCCAACCATTAAGCAAGAATAGCCAACATCTTCCTTTTTCCAGCAAATACATAAAACTTGCTTCACTTCCTTCCTTTTCCCATTGAAGCAACTATTGTCTTTGGAAATAGCCACCCGGATCCCTTACGGAGCCATCACCCCACAGACTCCCCCAACGAAGCTGTGGAATTGATCTCCGAGCGCCCGATTCTGGCCTTTCCAAACTGATGCGAAGCCAATGACGTAATAATTCCAGCTCTTTTCTTTAAGGTAGCTAACGAAGTAAAAGAAGCGACTTGGATTCACTTTTTCTTCTCCTTTCGTTAATTTGACGGACGAGGATTCGGTTTTACGATGATTAATGCATCGAGCTTGATTAGAAAAAAGTAGGAAGAAAACAGGCCCGCACAATTTGACATCGTTAAAATGAACGATCAATATTTTTTAAAAAGAGAAACTGCCTAAAAATTGGCCGCTAATTCTTATCAATTAGTGTCAGTCTGCACCACGTCGTGTGGAGGAAAAAAGGTGAAAACACAATTTCTTCTCTTAAACTAGACTAATTTATACAATAGGCTAGAACGGAATACTGGGCTTGTCTATTAGCTGTAGTGATTAGTGAGGCCCTAGTTCTTTCTTATTTCCCGTAAAGGGTGCCATTAGGTCCTTGGTATATCAAAGACGTTCGAAAAAATGACGTCACGGCAAGCCACAAGCCACGCTAACCGGACTTGCAGCCATTCATTGTTACCTCGCCGTTGCGCTATAGCAGAAATTCAAAAGACAAAGTGAAACAATGTTGTCATTTTCTATTTAAATGAAGCAATTAATTGTCTTGCGTTAATCTAATTGTCTACCCGCCCAAATTTCTGTGATAGAAAACCGAACGCCTGAGGGTGGCACTAGGGTTACTTTTCGAACGTTTTGGGTTGTCCCCGAACAGAAACCGGCACGGTACCATTATATGAGGTGAAGTTCGAGGTTAATGTTTAAGAAAACACTCTCGTTTTAACAGTATATTTTAGATCATTTTGTGACGTTCCTTTGCTGAAGCTTCTGTAACCTAGCGTGACATGACCTGTCGAATATTCTGGAGCCTCCAGTATTGAAAACCCTGTAGAATTGGGCCATTCGTTCGAAAAGCTGTGGTTTTAGCGTCCTCCATGATCTCAGCGTTAGCCGTACCGATAGGCGAAGTGACTGGAACAGTGCTTTCACTGTTAGAATTGTATTTAAGCTCAAATAGTACGCTCTTTCTTAGAAAAGAAAATGGTCAATACTGCTCGCCCATTTTTAGATTTATGAAAACATTTTGACCTAAAAGAGAACTGATATTAGCAATCTTACAAAAAGAGACGCAAGCTAGACAATTATGGACATTGGCGAAGAATTAATATTTTGAGTATTGTTAGTCCTTCCTAAGTATCCTTCCAAGTGAAATTTATTCACTAACATAATGCGGTTATTAACTGACAATTACATATACAAATATCATAATAGAGCTCTAGGCTGGAAGAAAATTAACGCGTACAACTGGAGAAGATTGCCAAATATAGGCACTTGAGTATTCATCACAAACTTTGCTAAAGAACCAAGGAAAATGCACATAGAAAATAATTTCGCCGAGATGTCTTTATATTTATGATAGATTCCCAATATATGTATTAATATTTCTTGTAAATCTCACAATTTATGTTTGAAATCAACTTCGCTGTTCGGGGTTGAGAATCCATCACGCTATGAATAAAATTTCGTCAATTTACACCTACCTAGCGTCGTATTTTGTCACACACACTTTTTCCTTATTTCGCAAGAAGAGTTTGCATCGTTGGGTACCAAGAAACTGTTCATACGAAAGAAAGGAAGGAGCAAGTCTCCTTTTTTCTCTTCTTTCTTTCTCTCTCCAGGAAAGAGTTATGCTCATCAGTTTAAGGCGACAATGGCCAAGTGTCAGCGTTAGAGGGGTCCGTCCCTTCTCTGTTCTTTTTTGCTTTTCAAAAGTCACGGGGCTCTTTCCTTCGGTGTCATTGCAAGATATGCAAATGTGATCTCTGCCTTGTTTAGAAGATGGCGAGAATGAAGCATTTCGGCAGAAAAGGGGGGGGGGGAGGTGGAAAGGTGACAATGGGCAAATCTCGAGTTCAGGCCCTTTTGGCTCAGGTCCATAACCTTTTCCCCCTCCTCTTTTCTCAAATCCACCCTATCTTAACCCCTCCACCCCCGTTCATCGCCCACCCACTCAGCCCGTTTGAAAGCCAAACGAGTACCAAAAGCGCAAACAAATTCTCTCTTTCTTACCTTCACCCGCCATCTAAACCTTCAGAGAAGTCTTTCTTCTTATGTTACTGATGAGATAAACCTTTTAAACGAACCGGTGAATGCACATGTATACCGTGATTTCAAACCGTTACTGTGCCGTCTGAATTCACCATAAAGTTCAGCGTTTCTCCCTTAAATTAAGAAATAACTCTAAAATAATAAAGCAATAAGCTTGCACTTAATGCAGAAAAGGTATCGAGCCCTGCGCACACAGGTTTCTCATTAATAAAGAGTGAAGAATCAAGCTTAGGGGCAGTGTAACGTGAAGAGCCCGAATTCCACGGCGTAATTTACAATCTTGTGGGAGTTAGCTCTGAATTAGGGCAACTTGAGACGCGTTCCGAAAAACGCTGACACCTTTTCCAACGTAAATAGGAAAGGTTGATGTTCTAGAGGATTTTATGTGGGAAAAGTGAACTTGTTCACTATATTTGTCTAAAGTCGTCTGCATTCTTTCATCTGCGGCCCGGAGGTGGCCAGTCCAGTCAGCATTTAGCATTCGTCATTGTTGGTTTTAGTCTGCGCATAAATTTCCCAAGCGTTTTGGGTGGTGGTGGTGAGCTGCTTCATCGCTCCTCCTCACCTGCGCTATAAAATAACACTATGCATTGTCTTCTTCCTCTTACTCGAGCTGGCAACTGCTCTCTACCGAATGACCAGTCTTCAAAACTCCCTAAATGAACTTGAAATCCCCAAAGCTTCCCGCCCGGGATGTGCGTTTTCGAAAAGAAAAAAAAAGACGAGGAAAGACTGTAATAAAAATAGACAAAAAAAGCGATAAAGAAAATAAAGCTTTAAACTCGCCAGCGAAGCAAAATAAAGTTCGGAAAGAAGGATAACGGCTCGAGTTCTTAAAGGTTTGAGAGAGTGACCATATACATACATATCTCTACACGTTGGATAATGGTTCTTCTTGGTTGGTTCATTTGGGTCATGGTGTGCCAGGTATGCAGACTATGTCATCTCATCAAACCCCTTGCTGATTTGGGTGGCATCGCGCCAGTACATATTAATACGCCCTTTCTACCACCAAAAAGCCTCCCTAGTTGAGGAGGGTGGGATGCGTGCGAAGGCCCAGACGAAAAGAAAATACGCGGACAAAAATCTCGCCGCCCACCTCCGACACTTTCGGGCTTACGTATTTGCTGTGATCATCTCTTCGGATTACTTCAGATGTGATCCCGCGCTCCTTTTCCCCTGCTCCTTTTCTTGGGCTTCCTTCGCCCCGTGTCACTTTGGGAGTATTCGCATAACTCAGCGTGCTTTATTGTGTTGTTCAAATCAAGACAGTTCGCAAAATGCGGTTTGGGAGGAGGGAAATGTTCTGGAGGTGGAAGTGAGAGGAAGAAGGTGGGGGGAGTTGTTCCAAGTGATCAAGAGCGTTATAGCCAAAGTACTGTCTGCGTATAAAAGGTTATGAGGATTGTGAAAGGAGCCAGCCACAGCCAAACGTTGTTGGAAAAGAAAAGATACACTTAATTTGCATGTTTTCCGTTTCGACATTCCTTCCAATAATCAGGTCTTCTCATCAAAACGCAGCGTTTCGCTCTCTGCGGGTATTCTGGCCATAGCATTCATCAACAGCTATATGGGGGTCCTCAACGAACCACCAGCCCAACATTTTTACCCCCAAAGAGTCGATTAGATTTCTTTCTCTCTATGGAGTATCCTTCGCTCGTTCGGACTTGTTACTCGGAAATTCCTGCTCGGAGCATTCTCAGAAACAGTCTTACACACTTTTGTGTATTTATTAAAGAGTTTTATTTCCCCAGATTTCTTACGCTGATCGCCCTAGAGTTTTTCGATGCCTCGCTTTATCAGGAAAAATTTACCTTATTTCCCGAATAGAAACCAAGAGACTTCTTGGGCGTTGAGATAGAGAAAGTAAAGCTTTAAACTCGCCAGCGAAGCAAAACTTATTGGTGGAAAGGATTCTAGCTCAAGGAGAAGTAAACTGTATTTAGTGAAGAATGAGCATTTATGGAGACATAAGATAGGGAAAGATAGACATGGCTACGTGTCGATGAACAAAAGCTCAAAATATGGGTCAGTATCGGTGAAGACAGGGTCAGGTCACTGGGGTCAAGTGTCAGGACAAGGTACACAGCAACCATCCGGTACTTTGCTTAAGTGCGAATAGCGGAATACACAACCTTACATCAGAGCTTGACATTAATCGAACAAGAGCTTGGGGCAAGTGAAGATGTGCAAGCTCTGGAGCTGTCAAGTCGTTTGAGTTATTCTGTAACACAAGTTTGCCCAGATTATAATTACTTCTGTGATAGAGTTAAGATAAATCGTTTGTTGTTGGAAAGTGCGAATATCTGATCGAAATATTTTTATAATGTGTCCGGTACTCAAAGAGAAGTCTCAAGTGTTCATTGCCCATGATACCTAACTTCACAATCACGATTTCTGTAAATTGAGAAAATATTCTTTTATATTTATTTCTAGGAAATTTCCGGCTTTGACGAAACGAATCCGGCTTGACTGGCTTGACTGTTGACGGCTTTTGTTTCCGGCTTGACTGTTGACTGTCACAATAGCGCGATTTGGTAAGTTAGCTTTTTATGAATAACGTAAGTAATTCCGTTGTACAATTCCTGGAAAATCACATTTGAAGCGTGATTGACGCATTTGAGTAACTGATAAAGAGACAGTGCAGCAAGTTCAGGTTGTTCAGAGATGGGAAAACAGACATAAAACCACACTTTTTTCCTCCTCAGAAACTTCTTCGCTGTATAATTTATACGTTGTTGAGCAAAGTGTGCACATCTGCACATTTTCTTTTTGTTTTCCAAAGTTTTAGAACAAATGAGAGCAGGTTTGAGGAGGGCGCACGCGGAATGCCAAGAAGTATGCTCTTCGCATACATTATCCATGTACTGTACTCTAAATCGACAAGCGCCCCAAGAGCTACAAACCCAAAAAATCAATTTCTTTAACGGTAACAGAACACATTCTTTACAACAACAAGCTTTCCTGAAGAAAAAAGTAAGGGAAACTGTGTTTACTCCCAGTTAACTCGCGGTTTAAGTCCGGTCGTCGAGAATGCTTTTAACCCCGTGAACTTTTGCTACAACCCATACGCTTTTTATTACAGTACTAACGTTTGAAAAACAACGGAAAAGAGTGACGGGGAAAAGAAGTCGCCAATAGATTCGAGCATAGGGAAAGTTTAACCGAACGTTTTTACTAACTGCGTGGCCCGGCCGACCGTGCTTGCCCCGGCCTGCCGCAACTCGTCGCTAAGTCCCCTGTACTCGTTTCCTACATTCGTCCCTCCACTAGTTCAGCGCCAATGGGCACGGAACGCGTGCATCCTGAAAAGTCAGCAGAAACTGGACTACGCGACGGCCTCGACTCGCGTTCCCGGCCATTTCGCGGAATTTCGTAAGAAAAAACTGCTGGCAAAATTCTTCTACGCAACGCAAACCCTTCCTAAGTCTAATCGCCCCCTCGGAATATGGGAGCAAAAAGATGGAAGAAAATAAAGCTCAGAAATTGGGGTTAAGATAGACGCACGGGGCAACAAAAAAAAAGCGAAGGTTGAAAGAAAATGCCGCAGCTTCTTTGGCAGCTTTTAACTCGCTGTGTATACAGTCTCCTCTTTTGATCACATTAACCCTTAGAAGCCCAAAGGACCGCCCCATAAAAAAACGTCTTCTTGGTCTTGAGCATCTTTCAACTTTGGGCCATCGTCTTTGACCAACAGGTCGGGAATCGAATGCGAAGGTTTTGTGGGTCCTCTCGGAATACTTGTCCCTCTCTACAACCCCCAGATCCACTGGCAGGTCGCTCCTTTCTTCAGCACTCCCTCTACCTTCTTCCCTGCTCTTCTCTCTGCTGTCTCTTTCTTTCGCTTTGCGCTCGTCCATCTTACTTTTTGTCTTCTTAGCTAGTCTTTCACTCACTCTTATGTCCTCCCCTAAAACCCGATATCTCACCTGAATCAAATCAAAAGCTCAGCCCACCCCAACCTCCCTTTTACTTTGCCACGTTGTATAAAAAGGATCCCGGTACCGATGAGGGCTTCGGAGCTGAGGGTAAAATCAGGGAGGGGATTAAAAAGCTTCCCTCTTTTTCGGAAATTTCGGCTCCCCTGTCCCTGGGTGTCAAAATCTCTGTTACCCATATACGCACCTAAGGAAGCATTGAAAAAGAGGAAGACGGACACATCTTGACCGTAATGCCGCTGTAGAGGCCGAAAGCACCTTTTCACCCGGCGTTTCCCCACCCCCTCCACCCCCTCTTCCTCGTTCGAGGAGACTGATGCACACTAGGCCTATTTGCGCCCCCTTCCTACTACCTTCCCCGCCTTCAACCCATCGCCAAACGAGAGATAGCTACAGTACACAAACGACAGTAACGGGCAAACATGACTCCAGCTCGGGACTCGCATTACGCGAGGAAGGCGTTCGGAGCCAGGCCTGTATGGGAAAAGGCGCACTATCCAGCCATCGAGCGTTACCGAATGAAAGCGGTCTTAGGCAACAATGAAACTATCGCTAGTAATAGTCTGAATTTCTTGCGCCACAAGGGAAATTCTTACAGAATTATGAATGCTTTATAGCCAACAAGGAATATTTCGAATCCAGAAATGAAACAGCCTGACACAGTAATGATACATACTGTACAGAATGATGTCTACCTCAAAGTAATATGTCGTTCTCACTACGAAGACATGAATGCAATTTTTTTATCCTACAGGTCAAATTGTGCTAAGTTATTATCCTAGCGTCAAGCAGAAGAACAAATGCCTAAGGTTCGACATAAGAATGGTTGAACAGTGGAGGGATAGTATTATTCAGAGTTTTAACAGGAAAAGTACAAATGTACTACTAGCTGCAAAAGAAAAGTTTAAAGGTTAAGAAGCTTGGAGATAAGAAAAAGACAGTTACTGTCAAGTTTTCAAACAATGCTGCATTGTTAACATTTTGTAGACCTTAACCGAAAAAATCCGAGTGGGCATTCTATAGAATTATTAATTGGTGATAATGAATTAAAGGGACAGAATTGGTAGAGTTTTCGGACCGTGAGGGTGGTTTTTGGTCTGTAAAGTACGAGCTTGTTCTCGATTTACGTTCATTGATGCGTTCCAATGGGTGTTAACGCCAGTTCAGGAATCAGGCATGAGTCGTTTGCGTAAGAAGACGTAATTGGGACAACGGCAGGGCCAAGTGAGCAGGCGGTGTACCAGGTTTTTATGCTCAGTGACTTGCTGCGAAACAAGCAAAGGGGCTAGGCAAGTCTGAGCAACCTTTTAACTACTGTACCAACCAACACAGGACAGGAGCTCCGCTTTTATTAGTCGGTACTCTATAGAGTTCGCTGTTCACCGTGTTGTGGCCGCGTCTCTGCCCCCATTCTGAGTCTCCCCCCCACCACCTCCACCTCAACCAGTTGTGTGTATACTGGACAGGTCCCGGGGCTTAGCCACGGTTCGTGCGGGGAGTTTCAAAGTCCATGGCCGGCGCACGGCCGTCAGTTGCTCGTCAGCCGTTGTCGGAGGTTCAGTCCGCGGCTAAGCTTAGCACGGTTCCGAAACAAAAGTAGTGTGTGTGTGTGTTATGTGTTTAGGCGCTTGTATACATCCTAAAGGGAATACGTGTCTTTTTCCTGTCAAGTTTTTCTGTCCTTATTTATGTGATTGTTCAGTGATTCTAGACATTCCCAGGCCATTATTTTATGCAAGGAGGATAAAGCGCCCCCAAATTCCGGCAACGTGAAATATTGTCAAGTTTTCAGCGAAAAGTACCTCCAACTTGGCGCTGACTGGAGTAGTTATGTTTTGTTTTCGTTTGTAGCGAAAGAAAGACAAGCCGACGTACGTGAATCCACGTGTGTAAGAGGACGCTGGTGCCTGCCAGTTTGTCGCAAGCGAAAAGTTTCAGTTTGTCAAGAAAAGATGGTGGCATTAGCGAGAGAAGTGGAAAGCTAATTACCGGAAGTGTTGGAATGTAAATTACCACCCAAAGTGGTGTGAAATGTCGAAATTTCATTTCAGTGGTGCTAATATACGCAAGGATTAATGCAAACTAAACGAATTGAAAGTTGTGTTGCCCGAAGAGCCAAGAAAAGTGTCAAATTCTCGGAAATCTTATCACTGAACTCAAAGGTACCAAGACTTTTCTCTTGCCTCGTATTTATTAATGTTTAGGCCTAAATCTTATTTAAGATTACGTTAACTGCAACCTTGTTAATCAAATCACCCAAGGAATTAGAAGCAGAAAACTGATAAACAAGGGAAAACGTGCGTCGTAGGCCGTTTCTCATTGGTTAACTCGTATCGTCACGAAAATTTTCAAACAATTAACCAACTCTAGGCCGTGCCTGCTCTATTTCATTATATTCTTGGGGTCTTCATTCCTTGACGGCTCGTTCTCTCAAATCTGATAACGAAAATCTTTTAATTTTTCGACCTGAAAGAAAGGAAAAATGTTCTCCCCTCTTGTGACGTACGACGCAAAGAAAAAAGTGGAAAAAATAACATGTTGACACATCTCTCTATCTAGAGGTTAATGAGTCCCTTTTGGAGAGCAATTAAGCCTGTTAACAAGCTCGCTTGAACACTTTTCTACGTTTTTTTTTTAGTTAGGGACAAAAATGTTGGCAAAGATCGTTGATCGCCGAATCCTGGGGAGAATTCGAGAAAAAAAATTCCTTGGAAGTATTTTTTCGTAATTTCTGCCGGTTTTTCTTTTTCTCTTGGTTGCGTTTGCTCAGTGGTCGTCTTTTAGTAGTGTGGGGTTAAACCCTTACGCTTTCATACGTGTTGCACTGCCCTTGAGCTGAGCTTACAGGCATCCGGAGCCCCAAAGACAAAACTTTTGGGTACGAGAACGGGAAAAAAAACTTCAAGTACGAAGGAGAGCGTAGAAGGGCCAGGGCGGTAATTAGACTTTAATTAGTGCTGGGGTAAAGATATCCATCTTGCCCAGCCAGAAAGAAAGAAGAAAGAGCCATCTTAGCGGGTTCTGCCTTTTTTTCTGCTGCTGCTGTGGCACCCAAAACTTGCGTTTCTACGGACTTTACCATCCATTAACGTTTTCACCTTCCTCCCAGATTTCCGACCTGGCTCCATTTTTTTAGAAAGTCATTAGTTTTTTTTAGTCGTGTGTAGGAAAGGTGACTTTTCACAAAACGTGGGCTAATTCTTAGAACATTGTAGATGAAGATCATGCTGAATTCATGTGAACAAAAACCAAAGGAATGAAACTGTGGTAAAAAAGTGGAAGGAGATAAAGATGAAGGATTACTTCGAATTGAGTTTCTTTTTTAATTTAAATTCCCGAACAAGGAATTCTACCATTTCAGATGCAGCAGATGGATTTCTCTCTAATGATCTTCGTGTTAGATCAGATGGGCTTTTGCGAGATTGAGTTTGTCAGCACTGCGTTCCATGAAATTCGCCAAGCTGGAAAGTCACGGACC
This sequence comes from Triops cancriformis, assembly GCA_020615345.1. Classification (NCBI taxonomy): domain Eukaryota; kingdom Metazoa; phylum Arthropoda; class Branchiopoda; order Notostraca; family Triopsidae; genus Triops; species Triops cancriformis. The sequence continues at coordinate 59,061 of JAHZNP010000131.1, forward strand.
GAATTTATGTTGTGTAGTAGAGGAGAAATTCGTTAAGAGTTTAGGGAGGAATTACAGCAGAATGGAGGCTGACGCAGAAAGGGGTTAGCAAGAATTTAAAAATGTCGGGTTGAAGCGCTAGAATGCTTCCGGCGCCCGAGCATTGTGAAAAGTGTTGTGGAGGCTTTTTCGGCGAACTTTTCGCCAGTGAGCCAGGCACGCCTCCGAACGGCCTGCCTGCTTGCCAGGATGCCACGGCGAGGATCCCCGAAAGTGGTGCTAATGCGAGCCCCATTTGGGTCCTCGTGGAGATCGACACAGAACAGATGTCAATGAGAAAGATGGGAGATACAAGTTGAAGAAAGAGCTGACGTCATACAAGTTCAGGTGTGGCTCAGTTTATGGCCGTCGAGCTAACATTCTTAGACAGCAGAGCGCCAATGACCACCTTGACATGTAATGCTTCGCGACAAGTGACACCGCGCCGTACTAGCTGCAAAGAGCGCTCTAACTCATACGACTCCCCTTTTCTGCTCAGGAAAAGAAAAAGTCACCCACAGCAGTGCGTCCCAACCCGTTTTGAGTCGTCCATCCAGCCTGCACGACCCCATAAAATAGATAAATTAAAGAACGGAATAATTAAGCACCCAAAAAGCGCACCATCACCTAACGAAGCGGTCCCTACCGCGTCACGTTTTACTTACCTTAATCTGTGGGAAAAAAGTCGGAACTGAGAACGTACAACTGAAACTCTTCCATCTGGATTTCTTCTGCTTACCTGTGATTCTCTAGGCAAGATCAGTAATCACAGTTCCGTAATCAGGGAAGAAGAGAATACGTCCGTTAAAACGAGTTCAGCGGAGAGGCACAATGTTCGAGTGTGCTGCCGCGGGTTCTACTAGACGTGCGTTCACCACATTCCGCACCCGCTGGCGGCTCACCACCGCAAGACACACACACACACATTCATCCCAAGCAGAAAAAATAGAACCAATAGTCAACTAATGTGGGAAAGCGAAATAAAAGGAGGACCCGAGGAGAGTAGGGATGCATGAGGTAGCGCGGTAGTGTTAGATGGTGTGTGGACAGTAACGCCCAAGTCGCATCTGCGTTCGGTTTTCAGAAAATCATTTTTGCGGCCCGCAGAGGTGGGGCTGGTGGTGGCACTGACGTCCCGAATCAGATTCAGCCATTAAAAAGGGACGCTTTTTCTTCGTGGTGGTGGTGAATTTTGGAGCGACCAGCAAAGCGAGGAGCGGGCCACACGTTAATTCGTCGTTATTTTGCAGTGATTACTAATGGGTTCACAGACCACAAGAGTTGGGCAGCCCAGCATCCCGGGGGGAAGACGAAGAAGGGACTGACAGGAGTAAGGAATGCGAGTCGATAAGCTGGACACCGAGAAGCTTTCTCGGTGCTCCCCCTTGTCGTTCGCTGCAACACACACTCGCATACGCACCCAAGGCCCCTTCAAGTGACATCTTTGGGGTTATGCCATGTTTCACGTGTGCAGAAGATAAAGTGACCACTGCCCACTTTTGGTGGTTTTCTTCGGAGCAGGAACGTGCGTGCACCAACAAATGATCCGCAAAAGCAACAAAAAGTTGAAACCCAAGACCGAAGAAAACAAAAATTAGGGGGGGGGGGGGGAAAGGAAAAAGAAGAGGGACCAAACCCAAACCCGAAATCTCATTTAGCACACTGGGGAACAAAATACGAGTCAAATAGAAAAAAGTACAGTATAAATATGTACGCGACATGGAAAATGAATAAAAATAGGTATACACGTTCTCCGTGAGATGCAGCGACTTTTCTTCTTTTTGGAGGCTAGGTTCTAACATAAGATTGTGTCAGAGAAAAGAAGAAACGTGCTGGATTACGCTTTTTACGGAAAAGTGAACTGGAAGCACGTTGATGGATGGGACCACTCACCTTTCGAAGAGGGGGAGATGGAAATTATTACCCGTGTGTTATTTTTTAAATTTTTTGGCAAATGTGTCTGTGTTTTAAGTCAGTCAGCTCGTATACCGACTTGTTTGCATAACAATTTCGCAGGCGTAGCGTACGCGCAGTGGATTAATAAGTGGTCCGGAACTTGTCAGTATTTATTCGTCTGCACTAATGCGAACCTGCGGTGAGATCAGGAGATAGCGTTGTCTGTTCTGGTGGGGCGAAGTTGCTCGGTTGAAACAGGGAAGCGCCAACCTGTGCGAGGGGCAATGCTGGAATTTCCCGGGGCTGGTACACTGCAAAAAAATATTTTGAGAATTTACAATGATTCCTTGTGCAGCAAAAAAAAAATACAAGGACTTCACGTGAAAATACTTACAAAACTGATTCTTTAACCACGAATTTGTTGTAGAAATACATTTTAAAAGTATTGGTAGAGTAAAGTCCTTATAATTGTTTGCTGCAATTGTAAATGCAAATTTTTTTACAGTGTAGGGACTCGGCTAAACGAGAGTCGGTTTTGTGACGAATTTGTTTGATTTATTCGTGGATTGCGCAAGATTTCAGGAGTTGCAACGTTGGAAGCACATTGGGAAAAACGTTGGCCTGGTTTCCTGAAACGATAAATCCTGGGTGAATACAGGGCGCTGAAGGTTAATACGCTACACCGAGATGGCAAAAAGGGTGACTAATTGGAGCTTTAGCCCGCGAGGAGACGGGAGTGAGAGAATGGAGACCGAAAAAAGAAGAGTGAGAAGAGTTTGGGAGAATTATAAAAAGGGGAAAATTAGAAACGCCAGATGCCAAGTTTACGAGTGTGGCGATCTCGGCGGAGAGGAGGAGCCACGCATTTGCATACGACAAGCCAAACATCGAGAACCCAAATACCTCGCCAAGCTTGTTAGCAAGCGAGATATTAGTATTCCCCAACGAAGGGAAAACAGAATGGGAGAAGATCAAGTAGGACGCGAGACATCGAAAAATCGCACATGAGAATTAACGCACAACTTAGCGCTCCATTCGGTGTACAGCTACTCCTGCAGTATGTGAAACATTTCTAATGGGGTTGGAACGAATCAGTGTCCCGAAAGTCACGAGATTGTTCGAAGTGCACCTTGCCTTGCATTCGGTTGCGAAACTTTATAGCCAGCACGCATATGGCACGTCGTTCGTTAATTGTAACGAAACATTTTAAGAGGTAAGGGGAGAGGTTCGTGTCAAAGCTTGTAGCGATGCTAAATGCTGTTATCACCCGGTGACACCGACCAAAATATTGGTATGAAAAAAGGGTGTTGAGTTTCCTTTGAATCCTCCCCGACCAACAACGTTGGTGAAGCGAATCACAACTGTTTTGCATACACCAGCATGGAGTGTGACTTGGGAGGATATAAAAGGGTTAGTTAGACGGTAGGAAAGCACGAGGGTTACTAAGGGGAGAGAGAGAGGGTTATGTGCTGTATGTATGCAAAGTTTTGACTTTCAGGGTTGGGGAAGGTGGGGGAGAAGGGGTTAAAGGCACAAAAGCCGGTGGCACGTGGCTTTGGGCGTTAAAGGCATTTTTTTCTTGTAAGTCCCCAAACAAACTTACACGCACGCTTGGCTCTGCCTTAGGTGGTAATGGGGAAGATTAGTGTGCATTGAACGTTTTGTTTTGCGATTAAGGAATTTTATGACAGCTGATCGGATTCGCTTGGCGATATAAAGGGGCTTTATTTTTTAATTATTTTCGAAAAGAAGCTTTTTTCATCGCGAGAAGACCGAGTTATAACTAAAGACAACAATAACTACTAACTATAGTTGTTAATTAGTATTATTATATGTAATAAAACAAAATCGTGAAATATTCTTAAAGTTGGGACAGTAAATATCTGTCGGAGCCATTTCTTCGGTGCGCAGTCAATATCGTTCCCAGTTGAGTTCGTGCATTAATGTGAAAAGCATTGCGTAGTTTATTGAGAGCTTCTTAGCGCCTTTGGACAACCTTTTAACCCCGTTTCGCCCCTCGTAAAAAGTCCACAGTTTAGCCAATGGTAGAAGAAAAGCAATATGGTGATGAGCAAAACATTAGCACATGTGTTCTTGCTTAAGAGCAACACAAGAAAATAGTAAAAAGAAGGAACACAGAAGGTTTTGAAACACGTTGGAAACACACGAAAGAAGAAAAAATAGACCAAAGAAGTCGAATTGAAATTCATTCGTTAAAAAAATGTGCGCCAGGGAAGTGAATTAATGTACAGAATTTCCGTTTCAAAGCTTTCTCAGTCCACAGAATATACAAGTGTAGAATAACAGTTAACAAATAAAAAATAAGGGAAACATCAACATGTAAAAAATCAGGGAGAATCTTCAAAGAAAACATCAGAAAAACATGAGCAGATCAGGCAGTAATAAAATATTTAATAGGAGAAAGGCAAGTACAATGTAACATTAACTCGAAAAAGTATATAGTAAAATGTACTTAAAATATGAAACGGAAGGAAAAGCCAGTCTCAGTACCTCTTATTCTGTCCCTTTACGGTAATTAATAATAAATCCAGAAAATCTAGAATAGCTACAGAGAAAACAGCATTAATACTGACATTAAGTCACAGTAATTGCACTGGTACCATGGATTCTATATATGTACAGAAAGGAAAAATTCAAGAAGAGCATTGGAGTCGAGACGAAGGTCTTTTTTCTGTTGATAAATTATTGACCTTAATGTGTTCGCTTATTCGCGTAGCGAGTGCAAAGAAGTGGAACAGAGCCGAAAAAGGCAAGATTGGAGGATGAGGGTGGGGAAAATGGAAGGCGTACGTAAATCGAGAACTTGCGCCGTAATGGCAGAAAAAAAGGGCGATAAAATTCTCCAGCTGTTATTTAAATGCGAAAGAATCAATACTGAACATTCGCTACGAGAGTTTCTTTCTTAGCCGTGCTGGTTTGAACATACTGCACTTGCGCAACCTTCTATGCACAAGGACAAAAAAAGAAAAAAAAAGAATGAGGTACACAATCGTTTGATTCTCTCCCCTTTGAGAAATTTGGATCGACTTCCACCCCATTTTTTCCTAAACTTGTGCTTCCATCTCGGAGGAGAGTGCTGCAATCGATTTATTCGGCCCCCAACTAGCAATAGATAATGAATACTTGTAAATAAGTGGTATCAAGTAAATGGTAAAAAATAAACACATGGATGAAACAGTTTTCCATTACTGTGTGAATAACATAAAATAACGATTAAATAGCAAGGCAGGAAATGGATGTGGCGCGCTGGACAGCGTTGAGAAAAGCTAACGGGGGCGAAGGAAGGAAAATTTTCAGGTTGCGATGGTTAATTACTGCCGAACGTGCCGATGAGCGGCGCCCGGGGAGTGCGGAACGCCGAACGAGTGATTAAGAAAGACGCTCACGTTTCGCTGCGGCTCTCTTCATCAACGATTAGCGGCCTCCTTAGTTTTCACCCCCCAACAAACACAAGTTGGGGACTCGGGGACCTTTTTCACACAGCTCTTATTGCTCAAACGGAAAGGTAATGTGGGCTGCAGCGTTAGGAAAGCCCAGTTCCACCCCCGGGAGAAGAGTGGGAGGCAGGGAGGCCAGGAAAGAGACTTGTGTACCAAGCCGCAGAGCTAAATGACCAACTTAATTCCCCCTTGATGAAATTAAATCAAGGCAATCTGGGCCCAGGCTTCGAGGACGTGAGACTCATGCAGAGATTCTTCCGAGAAAAACCTTTTTCTCAGCGCCACCGCCACCATTCTTCCACCCTCTCGGGGCTATCTATAGCCCCGCGCCCGTTTCTCCCAATTAGTGCACTGGGATTCGGTGAATTTGCCGTTTCCTGCAACGTCTAGGCCTAGGTGGACGCTTTCGGCCGTTAGTCGTGGCGCTTTGCGAAGCCAGGACTCGGAATTCGCTGTCGAAAAGCGACTCGCGAGACGCACGTTCAGCCCCCGTGTTCCTAAATCTCGCGAATGCGTACGTCAGACTGAGAAACGTTTACAGTTTCGAAGCTTTCGCAACAGTCAATTCCTGCAAGTTGACGAACCTTTCCTCAAGTACGCTACGAAGTCTGCTTCCTGAAAAGTCAAAAGTGGACTCGTAAGCCGATGCAACGCAAGCCGAGTAATAATGAAAATCCGCCGGGGACGGCAAACGTTCGAACTCGCGTCACTTGGCCCATTGGAACCGTGTGCGTGGGAACAGCTCAGCTAGTTGATGTTAGATTGCGCTGAGAATTCATATTTGTTTCAAACTACTTTTATATGAAAAAAAACATGTTGGAAAGTAAACTGTTAAAAGATAGCTCTGTAGTCACTTGGTGTTATAGAAACACATGTAAAGGCTTCATAATTGCTTTAATGGCCAAAAACATCGTTCAAGTGTGAAAGAAAGCGGTGGACATAAAGTTGCACAACTGCGTTCACGATTTAATTGTTAAAACTGACTGTGACTACCAAGTATTTCATATTCCCGGAATTTCATTGGTGCTTTGGCTTTCGATAACGGATTCAAGTAACGCAAGGCTTGAGCACCGTAATTTTTGGCGAGAAAAAGTGTAACAAATGGTTAATAACGATCGTGAAAATTCATATAAAAAGTAACGAAGCTTGGGTAAAGGAAATTTCAAAGCAAGATTCATGACGATTAAATTGGAATGTGGGAAGAAGGAGCACACCCACGAACAAAAATTTGCTCGAATTTCTCTTGATGACGTTTATTGCTCCACGAGTTTATTTTTTCCCCCGTTTACCAGATTCTTTCTTTTTTCCCCGTCTTTGGGGAGATGGTGGGGGGGGGGGAGCAGAGTTATTAAGGCAATGGTCTGTCCTACTTGAAGAATCGTTAAGCAATTTAATGCGAGAAAGTTCGTCAAGGCTCTTACAGTCTTTTTTAAATGATACTCTTACCTTGACAGCTCGTGTCGTTGCGCCTCATTTTTTTCCAGCTTTTTTCATTCTCCGGGTCTTTTTGAAGTTCTGCAACTAGAGTTTTTTTCTGGAATAAAAACGTCAGATCTCCATGGAAGAAAAAAAAACTCATGATAGTGCCTGCTAACAACGTACTTCTTTGCTCCCATTTTTTGGCAATTTTTTCTGTGGAGACACGCAAGAATGAAAGGAAGGCTTCACTCTTTGGATTTTTCCAAATTATGGTGCCTATCTTTCCATGCAAAAGATATACTTATTGGCGGACTGAGTCACACAAGCCACTTGGACTTGTGGCTACATGTAAGTACTCGGAGATGGAACGGCTTCCGCGTACTCGTACCCCACCGCGGCGGCGAAGTAATTCAAAAGAAATGTTTCGAGTGTTGCCAACTTGTTCCGCTATAGCATTTTCCAATCTATTGCATAAATTGGCCAAATCTGGAGGCTCAAAAACGACTTCTTACGAACTGTGCCTTAATAACGTACTCGAAAAACTTTTTTGCCTCCGTTCTTGCTACGCTTGACTTTGATTTTTTTTGCCTTACTTGAAACCTTTTTATAGTAGTCCGATGCGAACACACACTGTATCTAACGTACGTGGAGCGTTAGCTGAAGAAGTTTTAATGCGGCGCTAACGACGGGTTTACTTTTATTTTGAAACTTCTTTTGTACGCAACCAGAACTTTTAAGTTCAGTCAGCGAACCTCACTAGGCCCGAGCATCGCCGAAAATTGGGAAAAGCAAAAAATGAAATAAAATTGCTGAGGGATGAAAATAGTCAAAGTTGCTCTTTGACGATAACGAGAAAACACGTAATTGGGGATTTTTCCGCTTCGTTTCTTCGTGCGTCAAGAGATATTTCCAATATAAAATAAAGACGTGCCGTGGCGTTCAGGTTCAGTTTCCTTGTAATCGAAAAGACAAGGAATTAGGACATTAACTTAATATTCCCGCCTTCAAACCGTTAAACTACTTCGGTGGCCCTGGACCCAGCACGCAAAGCCACGCCTACTTCCATTTCCCTGGGATTTGTTCGTGTCCTGTGGAACCAAACGGTGGCACTATTAAATTCAGAAGCTCGTTGAGTTAATGTGATCATCTCAGTAATGTTCATTATTTTCTGCAATATAGTGTCGTGTGAGTACAGTCAATTATACGACAAAGTACGCTTAACGGCAAATACTTACAATGTAATATAACTGGAAACGCTTTGTTGCAAAATGACGCAGAAATTTCACTTAAATTGCGGAAAGCAGTTTTTTGGGGGAAATTTCTACAGTGTCGTCCGTTTGTGACCGGGTTGCATTATTTATTCCAAACGTGATAGGAGGTATAAACGTTACGATAGGAATGCATATTTAATCTGCGGTATCAAAATAATATAAAAATGAAGACATGTTCCTACATTTATACGTATAAAACTTGTAATGAGGAATTCTAGAAGAGGACGGTTGAAAAGAAGTGCCAGTGAACAGAAACTCCTGGAGGTAGCACAAGCTGTAGCAAGAACGCGAATGGGTAGTGTCCGCTGAAGAGGCTCAGAAATGGAGCCTCCTACTTTTTTTTAGTCCGATAATGCGTCAGTACGACTTGACTCGGCATTGAAACTCGAAAGCATAAAAAACGCACTATTAAGCCACTGGAAAAGGGACAGAAAGGGGCGCAAGAGTGAGAGACAAAGAGGGCGCGAGGACCAGATCAGGGATAATAGAGCTTCCCATCCCCAAAGAAGCTCAAGACGCGACTTGTCTTATATCAGGCCGCCCCCTGACGTTGTTTAATGCATACATGCTAACCGTTTTCGCTCTAAACTTGTCTCCTCCCCACCCGACTCTGCTCCCGCCTCCCCCTGGCTGAGAAGGCGGCGTTGCCACCTCCCCCATTGCTGTGCGTCTTGAAAGGGTGGGAACTCGGAAGTAAAGATTGGTAAAAAATAAAGCAACTCCCGCTCGGGATGCTGCGGTGCATGTGCATGTGTTACGTTGTTCCCCAGTCCGCGGTGGCATCGAGTCTGCGCCAGCACTCGAAATCGCATTAAAGGGCGTGTTCTTTTAACAATAGCTCTATAACTCGCTGCTTTTGCCCTGACCCCTCCTATGCAAATCACCACTGCTGCCAAACTTCCTCCTCCTGCCTGGGTCACCGGCGGAGGGTGGAAAACCCTCTCCGTCCCACCCCCTTCCCCCCACCACCACAGCACACAGATACATGCAACAACGCCCTCAAATGCTCGCTCTCACCCTCTCCCGCTCGCCCTCTGGGTGGCCGGGGTGGCGGGCAGGGGAGCAGGGTGCAAGAGAATGATATCAACCCCTTTTTCTCATTGCGCCGGTGCAAGAGGTGCGGGCTGCCTCGTTAAGCGCGTGCCTTCCGTTACTCACTGCTCGTCCGACTTCTTTACCTCGCACACACCACCGCTCCGGAGTGGCTCTCCGCGGAGTAGCGTACCTCAGCTTATTGTTTTTCTACCTTCCGGCTTCTGTCTCTCTTCCAACGTGCCCCCTGAACCATGGGCTAGGGCCAAACAAAAAAAAACCTCACCGAGTTGACTTTTTTTTCTGTGCAATTCCCCATCAGGTGCTGCCAGTTTCTTCCGCCAGAAATCCGTGAAACGGGACAGTCCGGTGGCCAGACTGGGGCGCTAAGCTCCGCCCCAGCCCTACCACTTGAAAAAGGCAAGATTGAGCACGTTTCGAGAAAACCTAAGCGCCCCCGAGTGATATATCCTCCATTTTTTGGCGCTGTTGTGACATAACGGCGAGCATTGAAAACTCCGTCCAATCGTTCTGTTGGTGTGGGACACCAGGGGGCGTCGACTCGCACCTTTTTTTTTACCTCTGGCGAATCTCCCGGTGACGCCGCTCGGCCTTCCAGTAACCTAAAGTTCCTGTCTTTTTCCCATTTATTCGTGCAAATTTTTGTACAGTGTCCCTCTTTGAAATGAAAGCCAGTGTTGACGGAGAATTCGGAACGGTGATTGGACTTGTGACGGGGTGAGCCTTAATTCGCCCGGGGCGTTTTTTTCTGTGGTACTACGGGTTGTGTTGTTGAGAAAAAAGGGGACGAAGGTTTTCGTCATTATCTCCTTCCTCTGCTTCTTCTGGGGTCGTCTCGGGGTCTCCGTAGGTGCCAGCCAAGCGTGTGTGATTTGGTGCACTACTCGTTATGAGTCGCTAGTAGTGACGCCAAGGTGCGAGCTGGAAGGCTCCGCGTTAGTTGGCCATCGGCACTGGCCGTGAGCAGAGCGGCTCGTTGTTGCAACATGCTGTGACAAGTCCGTAGGGAGAATGGAATATCCGACTTGGAACTTCGGGATTGTCGTTATGAACTGAGAAGGCTTGGGACGGAAAATAAAAAGTGCTAATTCAAGAGAAAGTTGAAGGTGCGATGGTGTACAGGACAGACGAAAAACCGTAGTGCCGGTACTTGAGTTGTTTGATCAGTGCTGGATTAAAAAAAGAAAAGGTTGGGAGAGCCATCATGATAAAGTGTACGCCGTGGAGATTGTGGAACGGTGAAAAGCTGGAGAGTTTTTTAAATGCCGACTGAGGACTGGAAGAAAATTAACGGATTTCGGATGGCTCGAGTGGAGACGTTTTTTTTGGCGTGAAAATGAAAGAATGACAACAGCGTGCATATCGTAGTGAGTGACAAGCTGGAACACTGAGACGACTTTAGGAAAATTGTCGCCCAGGATTTTCCCCCCAACAGGTGTGTTGCGTCCTGAATGGACATATCGTAAAAAGAAAAGGTAATGAAGTGTTGCGAAACACGTGGTGGTGAAATTGGGAGTGAATTGCGAGTTGAGCAAGGGAGAAATTCCAAATTAAAATTGCAGAATGAAATGTGGGCTTAGTTGCCAGAAATGGAGTCAAGATGACACAGCTTGAGGGAGAAAGTTTGATGAGTGGGAATAGCGCGAAATTGTTCAGTGACAGAGCGCGGAAAACGGTCGTTTTAAACGAAATATTTGCAAGAGTTTCTAAGAGCGTTGGTGGTAGTCGTTAATTAGGGATGCTCTAATGACCGCCCGCTAGAAGTTCTCGTGATTTGCGAGGAATTAGGACAAGATTAGGGACGCAACGGAAGCTTTTAAGTCATGGTTAGTGTGTTTCTTGCGTTGTTATCATCGAGGAAAAGGAACTTGCCTACTTTTTCGTGCTTTGTTGGTGGCGTTACGAGTCCAAGTAAAACTATGTGACGGAAATTTGCGGTTAAGCCGCAGACATGGACTTGTGGCCAAAGTTATTACATTATGCTCCTTAAAACACGTTTTAATTCGTTTACTTCTGGGCGACGATAATGGAGAATTTCTTTTCTTCGTCTTTTCTGGGTTAGGAAAACCCCAAGGTTGGCTATTTGACGAGTTGGCTGGGACTTTTTTTTTCTCATTTGGGAAGTTCCAGACTACCAATTTATTAGATTACAGTTATAATTGAATTTCGGTGGCGGGTTTCGATAAAATAAAGCACTTGACGAATTTCCATGGGAAGAAAGGCGTTTCTTTCCCTAACGGAAACGCATTTGCTTAGACTTGAGCACTCGTTGTCAGTGTGTTGTTCGGTTTCAAGTTGGTTTGGGACGCTCCGAACACTTGGCGGAGCTGACCAGTTATTTTTTATTTATTTTTTTATTTTTGCCGGTACCTCGCGTTGGGTTTGTTGGCTGAAGACGATGGTGTCTCCCCCCAGACTGACGGAGGAGTGTGTAATTATGCCAGAGGAGTGATTAAATCTGACTGTGCGAGCTTTACTTTGTCTGGAGCAATGCATGTCGAGTGTGGCACACTGCACATGAAGCTCTGGTGGCAGTGATCAAGGTCATGTGCGTCACAATGGGCTTCTTCTCATGTTTAATCACTTCTGCTGGGGCTCTGTTGTCCCGTTCTGGAGAGTTTAGAGTGGCAACGTTTCGTGAAACCGCGTATGACGCCATGACAAACGCAACGAAGCGCCCGCGGACACAACACGCTAATAGGCCTGAGGTGGATCATCACGCTTTTGGCTTGATTTTACTCAAGGATTAAGAAAAAAAGAAATAATGAAGGAAGGAAAGAAGGAGAGGTGAAAAAAGAGTCAAATCTTAAGTCAAAGCTGCACACGAAGCGCGTTAATAACCGGATGTACCGACACGAATGAAACTCCTTTAACACTTACCAGGAAAAAGAGTCACTCTTTTTCTTTTTTGAAGTCGTGAAACCCCCAAATCTTCGAAATTCCCGAGTTGCGTGAACTTTGCTAAGAGCCTAAACTAATAAGCTAGGAATTGGAAGAAAGTACGACTGTTTATTGGTTGAAAACGCCAATCTCGCAATAGTAGGAAAAATAATTTCTTCAAATCAATGTCGGTTCCGTACGTTTTCTGAGCTATTGTAAGTGTGTCGTAGGAAGAGTAGTGCATGTTACTAATAACAATGTAAAAGTTGTGTCGATTCTCTGGTGGACGGGTGGTGAACGTGTTTAAATCAGCGTTGTTTGTGTGATTTAACACCCCTTTTAACCACTGCGTGCTAATGTTAGTTTTTGTTTCTTGTCTTCTCCCCCCTTCACTTCCTATTCCCGTATTTTTTCCCCTGTAGAGTCGTATGGGCTGGCTGAAGCCCGGGTGATGTGAAACTCGTCTCATCTCTCCCCCCTCGATTTGTTTTGCCGAGTGCGTCCACGGCGACCCACTCATTACGCCCCCCAAACAAAGCCCTCCTTTCCCCCAGCCGTTAATTGGCCATGGATATTTCCATCGCTATGCCCAGTCCGTGTCACGCCGACGCGGCGGCCACGACGCTGGCGTCGTCGGCGTCGGGAGCGTCGCTCGTAGGCGTGACCACCCGCACGACTCCGCCCAGTCCCTCCGCGCTCTCCCTGGGCCGGGGATTGGGCTCTTCCCCCAACGGCCCGGGTCCGGGGCCAGGCCCGGGTGCCATGTCTGACACGGGCCAAACGGTGTTCCACGCGCGTTTTGATTGCGAGGTGACCAACACTTCGTCGTCTTCGTCGTCGTCCTCGTCGTCTTCGTCCGCGGGGACAAGTAACCCGCACGGAGACTTGCGAGAGGCCACCCCCCCTCGCTCCACCCCCACCCCTTCCGCCTCGTCCACTTACCACCGGACGGTGTGGCCCAGTGAGCCCCGCCCCAGTGATTACAGTCATGGATACAGTAATAATAGCAGCCACAGTGTTGTGCAGTCCGCGTACGACTCGGTGCCGCCCCATGCCGTCACTCACATCAGCCCGCGGAGTACGAGCAGTAGTACGAGCGGTAGTAGTGGAAGTAGTAGTAGTAATAATAATAATCATAGTAGTAGTAGTGGTGGTCACAGTGAGAACGGCATGAGTCATAACAGTGCGAGTGAAGTGGCGCTCAGAAACTCCGCGTCGCCAGTGACCAGTACCGGCCCTCGGCTCGTCCTCAACGGCACGGGTGCTGCCCCCACCCCGAGCCCCACGAATCAGAGGTTATTTGTCCCCCCGTCCACTCCGCCGGTGCTGCCCGCCTCCGCGGAGTTGACTTTGCTCAAATCCCCCCCTTCCTCCGCTTCCTCGTCCGCGTCCCCCAGTCCCCGTCATGCAAACACCCAGTCGCCCCCTACCGCCAAAACGCCCCAACGCCCCTGGCTGGAAGGGGCGAACGACGTCGAACGGTTCGACGGCAAGATCGTCTACAACCCCGACGGCTCCGCCTACATTATCGAGGAGAGCAGCGAGGCGGGCAGCGAGGAAGACGAAGGCCTGCAAATTCCGCGGTTAGAAGGCGCCATCGTGGACGGACGGCGAACGTCGATCGACTTGAGCCAAATCGCCGCGCTGCCCCAGATCGCCAACGCCTTCTACGTCTCGCGGAACGCCAGTCTCTACCACGCCCTCTACGGGCCCAACTCCTCCGCGTCCCCGGCGTCGTCCTCGACGCTCGTGGCGCGGAAGATGGAGCGTCCCGACGTCCCCGTGGTGCACAGCTACCGGGTCTACTCCGTGAAAGATTCCAAGGGCACCGTTACCTCACCTCAGGGCCAAACCCTCTCCAAACCGTCCTCCGCCTCCGCGCCCCGCGAGTCCGCCGGAGGGCCGCAGGGCCCTCCCGACGCCGGAGGCATTCCCATGGCGGATTACTCGTCCGTGCCGATCAAGCCCATCCTGATGTGCTTCTTCTGCAAGTTGTCGTTCGGGGCCGCCAAGTCGTTCGTGGCGCACGCCATGGGCGACCACAACCTGGCGCTCAGCGACGAAGAAAAGGCGATTCTGCAACAAACCAATACCTCCGCCATCCTCCAGCTCGTCGGCAAGAGCAAAGAACCCGTGGTCGCGTTTCTCGAGCCCGTCCAGCGCGTGCTCCACGGCGCCTCCTCGGCCTCGCCCGCCAAGGATCAGTCAAATTTCCCTTGGCCGGTGACGGACCCTCGCCCGCAGTCGCAACAGGAAGCCCGCGCGGGCAGTACCGGCAAGATCTCACCGTCGAAAACCGACGCGCTGACGCTCGAAGCCAGTCACAGTAGCCAGCCGGGGCTGGATTTGTCGCGCAAGAGTCCGGGCGCGGCCAGTAGCGGCCGCAACAGCTTGTCGCCCTCGGCCCCTCCCAGTACGGGCGCGTCGCCGGCCCCGGCCCCGCTGCCCAGTCATTCTCCGCTTTCTTCCGGGCTGGCGAGTCTCCACGCCAGCTCCTTGGCGACAGGCGTGGCCGTAGCTCCGCCCCCTGTCCCGTCCTCGCAGGCCGGCACCATGCTCCCCATGTTGGTCTGTCCCGAGCACCCCACGGGCCGGCCGATGGGCGTGGAATGCCCGCGGTGCGACTTGGCCGTGGCCAACAGCCGCGGCCCGCTCGCCTTAATGGCGACGCGCAATTCTTGCAAAACCCTGAAATGCCCCAAGTGCAACTGGCACTACAAGTACCAGGAGACGCTGGAGATTCACATGAAAGAAAAGCACCCGGAGAACGAGACGTCGTGCGTGTATTGCCTCACGAACCAACCGCACCCGCGCCTGGCCCGGGGCGAAACGTACACCTGTGGCTACAAACCCTACCGGTGCGAGGTGTGCAACTACTCGACGACCACCAAAGGCAACTTGAGCATCCATATGCAATCCGACAAGCATTTGAACAACGCGCAAGAAGTGCAGCAGAACGGCGGCAGCCTGCCGGGGCCCAACGGCGACGCTGCCGCGCCCTCGGCCCTCGGGGGCGTTACTCTGAGTCAACACAAGGCCAACATCGGCGCCTCGGCGCCCAGCTCCGTGGGCTTGAGCCAGGCTGGCGCGCCCAGCAGCGCCCTGGTCCCGCCCGCGAGTCCCAAGCCGAAACCCACCTGGCGGTGCGACGTGTGCAACTACGAGACCAACGTGGCGCGGAACCTGCGCATCCACATGACCAGCGAGAAGCACACGCACAACATGATGGTCTTGCAGCAAAACGTGAAACGCATGCAGCAAATCACCGCCTTACAGGCCCAAGCGCAAAACGCCGGCGGCATGGGCTTTGACTCGTCCACCGCGGCCGCGCTAGCGTCGCTGCACCCGGGTTTGGCCATGGCGGCGGCGGCCGCCGCCGCGTCAGCCACCTCGGCGTCCGCCCAGGGCGACTTGGCCGCCAAGGCGAACCAACTCCCCGAAGCCGCCCTAGCGGACATGGCCTACAGCCAAGCGCTGTTCATCCAGATGATGACGGGCGGCCAGTTGCCGCCCAACGCCGCGGGCCAGCTGCCCGGAGCGGCCATGGCCAGCCTGATGGGCCAGGAGATGTCTCCGGCGCCCAACGCCGACCTGGGTTTGAACCCGGAGAGCATGGAGCCACCGCCGGACCCGCCCGAGTCGAATCCCTCGCACGTCTTTCAGTGTTTGGTCTGCGGCGTGTTCGCGGGCGACAGCGCCGAAACGCTGACGCAACACGTGGCCGCGGACCGCAGCCGGCAGCGCGAGCACGAAGCGTTGATGGTGGTGGGCGGCCATTACGTGTGCCGTCTGTGCGCGTACAAAACCACGTTGAAAGCCAACTTCCAGCTGCACTGCAAAACCGACAAACACTTGCAGCGGCTGCAGCACGCCACGCATATCCAGGAAGGCGGCCCGCGCAACGAGTGGAAGCTGCAGTACGTCACCAGCACCACCAACCCGGTGCAGCTTCGCTGTAACGCGTGCGATTACTACACCAACAGCGCCCACAAACTCCAAGTGCACACCACATCCCCGCGCCACGAAGCCACCGTGGCTTTGTTCCGACACTTGTCCACGCCTTTGCACGGTGGCCACGGCGGCCAGGGTCCCGAAAACCGCATTTACCAATGCCGGCTGTGTCAGTTTGAATGCACAGCCAAGTTTCCCATGCTGCAACACGCGCGTTCCATGCGCCATATCCATCTGGAGCAACTGGCCGAGTTGCAGCGCCGCGCAGCGGGGAAAGAACCGAGCGGCTTAGACCTGCGAGATGTCTTCCACGTCATGGAAGCCAACGCGGCTTCGTCGCCTGACGCGATGGACGACAATGAAGCAGAGAAAACGGAACCTGGTAAGTTCTTTTCCCCCATCGCTGACTTTCCGTCCGGATATATGCAAGCTTTTGCACGGCTGACGAGACTTTACGGGAAAAAGAGCAATATGTAACGAACAAGCGATGAATAGTTCCTGAAATAGTCACTGAAAAGAAAAGAAGGTGGAACGGAAAATATAACCTCATGCGCCTCTTATTCTATAGAAAGCTGCATTAGAGTTTAACCCCAGTTCGAGAGGCAGGCAAAAGTCAGGAAAAATGGGTCTTCATTCCAGATTTCTCTGGCATTTTTTAATAGAGAACTTCATATGAACTTTGTTTCATATGAACTCTTACGTCCGGGTTTTCATGCTAGGCCTGTAGCACTAGCTCCAACACTATTCTCTTAGAACCGGGTTCGATGGTAGGTATGTCGACCTGTGGTGGACAACAATGAAAAAAGCGGCCAGGAAGAATCCATCTTTCTTGTGCGTCTTTTCGTTCGATGCACGGACTCGTGATGTATCGGTACTGGGTGTAGGAAGATTCATTGTTGGTATTTCTTTGTTGGTTCTTCCGTAAGCTTCCCCGCGCGCGCAAGCTATAAATAAGGCGCCAGAGCTGTAACTGCGTGAGGAAAAGGGGTGTTGCACGGTTGATTTTGAACCCCGTGAAAAAGCGCTTCGGGGGACAATCGATGGGCAAACCCGTCTGTTTGGGTTCTTTGCCGAGTTAATATACGACCCGCCAGCGCGCATATGTTACCACCTTCAAGGAAAGGTGGTTAAGGTGGGTGGAGAGCTATGGTTCAAGGTTTGTTAAGACTAACGTGAAAAACTCCTTCGGCAAAAGCTTGCCTTCCCCCTCGCATCTCTTTACCAGGACAATTCAGGTAGTAAAACCCATTTAGCCGGCGGCTCTCTCGTGCTAAAAACTGTTGGGATAGCTCCCGCCACCTTCTTTTTGCTGTTTTTTTTTCAGAGAAACATTTTAACTCTTTCCCGGCCGAGCGCCACAATATAATAAACCGCCCATGCTAATAGTTGCGGTAGAGAAATCCTTCGCTCTCTCTCTCTCTCTCTCTCTCTCTCTCTCTCTCTCTCTACTCTTTTCTCTCACTCCCTTTCTCATCTCCCGTGTTCGCTGACCAAGTTCTGTAGAGCAATGCTTTGTGCCAGACTTTTAAATTACGACTTGGCTGGACACAAACAGACAAGCTTTCGCGCCGTTTGTTGAATTATTAGGCCGCAGCCGGAAAAAACAGAAAAAAGAAGTCATCTGCATAACCGGCGTCGCCGCCCATTTCAAGCCACGTTGGTACACATTTCGTGGCGTACCAGGCGGGAAAAGGTTAAAGAGGCCGAAAATAGAAATTAATACCGTTTGACCCCTTGTAAATGAACGTGCCTCCCCTTCGCGTTAACTTGAGCGATATCGGACATGGAAAAAGGGGCGGTTCGCTACGTTGCGCGATCTCATTGCCAGGGATGGGAGGATTACCTCCAGAGATATCTATCTATTGTCTTCTTTTTTTTTATTCATAGCTCTTGTGAAATGGAGGTAAACGCCTAGCACTGGCTTTCAATAATCCGGGAAGTAATTTTTAAACAGACATTGGGCGCTGAATGTGCTTTGTAAAAAGTGTAAGCGCGGACAGTTTGAAAAGCGAAGCGAGGGCAAAAAGGGGAGGAAGGAAAAAGTGATGGAGCCACAACTCAGGCAGTTATTTTTGTTACGTGGCTGTGTATTCCACACGGTCGAGTTGAAAGAAGAAAAAATAGAAAATGCAAGGAAGGAAAAATGTAAGAGGGTAATTAGATGCTCCATTCATGTCCTTCCCTTGCTCGCTATTCACCAGCATTGAAAAATGCTACTTGCCAAATTTGGTGGCCCTGGCGGGCAAAACCGTCTTACCAGTAGCACAAGCCATACGTTTTCCAATTTTCAGACCTGATCTGGTAATCCCCAAGAGAGATAATCTGGGAAAAAGCAACTTTCGCCCCTTAAAGCAAATCCCCCCAAAAGTGGCACAGGCCAACATGGCGAATTAACCGCTGTGAAATGGAGGAAAATGCAATGGTGGCAATTACTCTTCTCGCCCGTAGTACATTGAACGGTAATTAGTACTGGAGGACTTAAGGATTTGGCCTAGAATTCTAGAGGTCTTGCTCACAGGATAACCGCAAGGGGAAAAGGTATACCAGAAGAGACACAAAAGCAAGATGCAGAACGGAGAAGGAGAAAAGCAGAAAAGCGAAGAAAAAAAAGAGGCCAATGGTGGCCAGCCACAATGTCTTTTGCCCATAAACGTATTCCTTCGCGTCTGCGGACGCACTTGACGCGTTTCGGGCTTAATTTTTTCGTTTTGCCTCGTATTTTTCTTTTTCTCGAATCTGGCGCGTTTTCGTTGAGCTGATACGAGTGTTACAGCTAGTGCAGTTGAACTTTTGACTATGGAAAGCACAACGATTCCTTCAAGCGACAATAATTCGTGGTGCATAAGGGATTTTGGATTTTAAATATCGACGCGCACGAAAATGACCGCTCTATCGGGAAGATCTCTCTCTCACCCCCTGGAAGACTTGAAACTTGGGGCTGGCTCTCCCTCTTTTCGCCCTTGCCTCTCTCCCTCGCCGCAACCACCAAATATTTGTGTGTCCACGATAATAAATCATGGCTAATGCCCAAAGGTGGAAAGATATGGGCATTAAGGCAACAACTGACAGGTTTTTCGCTTCGGCCAACAGGAAAAGTTAAGAAATGTGCCTTCGTCCACTTTCGGGCGGCATCATCAGCTTTTGCTTTCTATCTCTCTCTGTCTATCTCTCTCTCTCTTCGAAACTCGGTGCGTGCATGTGTCCCGGACACCAAAACAGGGCGATTAACCCTTGCACCCTTTATCCCTCACCTCCCCACCTGCTCACCTTTTTCGGTGACATTTTCCCCTCCTTGGGCGATGAGAAAGCCTTGACAGCTTTATTGCCAAAGAATTTCTTCGGAAAATCTTGAGCCGGCTTTTATTTACCAATTTTGGGATGCTTTTTAATGCACCAGTCGATTAACATTTATTCAAGAGCTTAGACGAGAATTTCGGATTCTATGAGTCGTAAGGGCAACAGGAGTGGAAGGAGCAACAGGTGTCGGTGTAATATCCATGAGCTTTGGTTGTATGCCGGGCAATTTCAAGGCACTCGGGGGAAAATTGCACCGAAATGGCAGAAGATGACAAAGAAAGAAACGGAAGGTTGCGAAACAGAGAGATTGAGCATGAATCTGGTACAGCAGTCGGCATTCGCACCCAAGTGCTCTCGCGTGTATGAGGAAACTCGGAATAATGCGAAAAGAGAGCCACTCTTTGGGCTAATTGTAGGGTAGGTGTCAAATGTGCTCCCGGGAGAGCGTCCATCTCTTTGCTGCCAGAAACCTTATCGCCACTGGTTTTGGCGCACTCATTTGCCGGCGAACGGGCAGAGTCCCCGGGGAAACAGTATCTGAACCAACTGCGTGGGTAGGAGTACCACATGAATCGAGATGATTAACTGGGACTTGGAAGGTGGGATCGGCCGGACAACTTCTAGTGGTTATTTCTCTTGCATGGGACGCAGATTCCAGGTTGGTTACCAGCTGGAGCGTTGTGAAAGGGACGAAGGAGAGAAAAGAGCGAAAAATGGTGGCCAGTGTCATCCGGAATGAAAACGCTTTCAGAGTGACCACGGGTTCTTGCGAGAACCCCACTTGTAAGGGTTTTAGGGGGTGAATGGAAACCACAGGATGAGAAACTATGCAGCGAGTAGCGTCAGGCAACAGCGACACGTTTTTCAAAGAAAAAACAAGGATTCTTTCTATTTTTCTTTGCTCCCTAACAAGTTCTCCTTCTTCGCCACCTGAACCAACACCACCGTCTCATTAGCGCTTGTTTCATTAAGACCCGAAAGAAAGGCCCCTTGGGTATCGGTCGTAAGGTAGTCGCTCGCTCATGAAAGCGTTTTCGAATATGGGTGTCAGCTTAGGAAAGTGAGGCCTTTAAAAAAGAATATTCCAGACGTCTCGGTTTCGTAGTGATACAAGACCATGGTTTCTCTTCCCGGCCTTTTTTCCTTGGGTGCGTTATGGAACTCCTGGATTTACCCATAACGCCAAAATTTTATCGGTAAAATAAAAGAAAAGGTTAATAACATTTGCCCAACTCACTTCCGGTACCTATAACGCGCCCATAGTAAACTTTCTGTGCCCCGAAAGAAAAAGGAATCCTTGGCTTTCTTTACTTTCCATATTGTGGCTGTTTGCTACTCAATAAACACAGAAGTGAAAATAAAATAAAAAGAAAACAATGCTGATTGTCTTTTTTTTTCAATCGAAAAATGAAAATCTCTGGAATGAAAATTCCCCTCCGCCGTCCGGAAAAAAATGACTAGTTCATTTATTTCATTCTAAAGTTCTTTTTAATATCAATTCTACCTGTGTTCCATTTGGGAATGGTTAATCACGGTTTTGCTTAACCAGTTTCGTTCGTGGTCGGTACCATGGTCATTAATTTTTGTCGCGTTTTGCGTGCGTTCCTATTCTTAAAAGTAGTCAAGATAACTGAGTTTTCGTTACGGTGGTCTTTTTCCATTTCCCTGCTCGTTAAACACTTGCGCCCTTAACGTCCGGGCGCATAAGTTCTCCTGTATGTTGGGTTGATTTTTGTTGCGCTTTTAATTGTCATTCAGTGAAGTTTTAGGGGTCCTAGACTTTGGGTGCATTCATTTGCATGAAGCTGAGGTTTCCAAGTTAAGATTAGTCTCCGAAGAGCCCGAGCAGGTTCTCTTTGCGTCCCACCGGTTCCAGTAATTTAATCTCTCGACTGGAAAAAAAAGCAAAGAAAAAGAAAAAAGGCTGAGCTATCAAGCGTAGCAGAAGCTTCAAAACGCCTTTTGCTGTTCGTCTCTAATGTGTAAAACTATTGAGAATATTATATGCGATCAGCGCTGGAGGTTCCTCTCGCTGGGCAGCGTTCCTTTTTGCTTTGGAGCGCTAGCGTGTAGACGTGTGTGGAGCGCTTGTGGCAAGCAAGCTTGATCAGGTTTTCCTAAAGAGGGGTGTGATTAAGTATGCATGCCTGCATCTTGATGAAGTCTAATCACTTTTTTCTGATGCACCTTCTGCTCATTCTGCTGCTGCCTCAACGAGTGTGACGAACGCTTTTAGCGTCGGCTGAGACGCACGTTGAGAACTTGGAATGTCTTGTCATTAAAAAGCGCCTCTTGCGGGCCGTAAAAAACTAATTAAATGAAAACCCGGCTAATGTGGCCCCCTTTTGGGGCTCTTTTTCTAGGAAGTCCCCGCGGTGACGGCGACGACGAGGACGACGAAGGCGGAGCGAAAACTGCGCCAGCCAAAGCCGACGTGGGTCCCGGTGACGATTCGCGACCACCGCCGCCGTGGGCCAGCTTGTCCCCGCGCCCCAGCTCGAGTCAACACGGTGAGACCTTTTCTTGCACGCTTTGTCGTTTCGTGGCTCCGACTAGCGAAGCCTTGCATTTGCACATGGAGGGCACGCATCCCCGCGGAGCGGCCAGCTCCTCGCAGGCCTCTCCCGCCCTGATTTGTCCCCTGTGCCAAGATCGGTGCCCCAACCGGCCCGCGCTGGAGCAGCACGCCGCGCAGCTTCACAACGTCAACTCGGAAGGGTTGCACCGCCTCTTGTTGCTAGTCGAGCAAGCTCAGTGGCTCAACGCGGCCATGCAACAGCAGCAGCAGCAGCAACTGGGCCTGCCGGGCCAAGCGCGCCCCTATCCCGACGAGCACGAAGCCTACGAACCCGTGCTCAAGAAATTCCGCCCCGACGCCGACGACGTCAGCGACAGTCACCACGCGGCTGCTGGCCAGCACGACGATCGAGACGAGTCCGACAATGGCTCCGGGTCGGAGGAAGTGACCGACCCGGAGGAATTCCGTTGCCAGCGCTGCCACGCCGCTTTCCGCTCTTTAGACTTGCTGTGCTCCCATCAAAACGAGACGGGCCACTTGGACATCAAGCAAACCCCGAACGGCCCCGGCTACTTGTGCTGGAAGAAAGGCTGCAACCAGTACTTCCCCAGCGCCCAGAGCCTGCAGGTCCATTTTCGCGAGATCCACGCCCGGCCGCCGTTGACCGCCACGGTTTCGGAGCGCCACGCCTACAAGTACCGTTGCCCCCAGTGCAGTCTGGCGTTCAAAACGCTGGAGAAGCTGCAGCTGCATTCGCAGTACCACATCATTCGCGACGCCACCAAATGTCCCCTGTGTGGCCGCAATTTCCGCTCCATCCTGTCGCTGCAGCGCCACCTGGAAAGCGCCCACGCCGAGCTCACCGACGAAGAAGCGCATTTGCTCCGGCAGTCCTTGCTCTGCCATCCGGTCTTGTTGAGCAGTTTGGCCGGCCAAGCCAGCGAAACGGCCATGGCCGAACTGCTGCGGCGTGACGCGGCCCAAAGTGGCGCTCCGGCCGATGACGAGCGCCGCGGCGAGGACGACGAGCCGGCTCCCCTGGCGCTCGTCCCATCCTCCGACGACCTGAAAGACGACGACCTGAAGGACGACGACGACGGCGACAACGACGGCGATCACAGCCCCGATCCGAAGGAGCCGGCGACGTTGGACGATTACCTAAACAGCCAATCGGTGGCCGAGGACAACTACAACGACCCGCAGCGCAAGTTCAAGTGCCACCGCTGCAAGATGGCCTTCACGTCCCAGGTTTATCTGACCCAACACAATAAGAGCATGTTCCACCGTAAGGGCGAGAAAAGCGGCGGCGACAAATTGAACTACCCGCTGGAGAAGTACTTGGACCCCAATCGGCCGTACAAGTGCGAGGTCTGCAAGGAATCCTTCACCCAGAAGAACATTCTGCTGGTGCACTTCAATTCCGTGAGCCATTTGCACAAATTGAAGCGCGCCATGCAAGACCAACCCCTGCCCACGTCCACCCACCCTTTGCCCAAACCCACGGCGACGCCCACCACGCCACCGGCGGCCACTTCCAGCAAGAACGACGCCAAGGACGACAGCAAGCCGTGGAAGTGCAACATCTGCAAAGTGGCGTACAGCCAAGGCTCGACGCTCGATATCCACCTCCGCTCCGTGTTGCACCAAACGCGCGCCGCCAAGCTGCAGGAACTGGCCAGCACGGGGCAGATTGACCTCACGCGCCCCTTGATCGAGCAGCCCGACCCGCGGAGCCTGGCCGCGCAGGCCGAGAAGAAAGCCGAGTCCGGCTCGCGGCCTTCCAGCCGCCTGTCGCTCTCGGGCCACAACAACGCCCATCCTTCCAGTTCCAACGACTGTGACGCGGACACCGACGCCAAAAGCTTTAAAGCGCCGTCCGCTGCGACCCCGGGCACCGACATGGCGGATCAGTTAACCTTGGCCCTGGGCCAGTTGTGCAGTCAAGGTCTGTTTCCCTGCCTGCGCTGCGGGACCATCTGTGTCTCGCCAGATCAGTTAACGCAGCATCAACAAATGTACTGTTTGTTCCCCAACACCGCCCACCTGTTCGCCCCCTCGGGCGGACCTCCACCACCTCCACCGCCGCAGCCGGCCGCTAACAGCAGCGGTCAGGCCTGCTCCCGGCCCTCCTCCCCCGCCGCCCTGCAGCCCCCTGACAACAATGAATCCCTGAAAAGCCTCACGTCCAGCGCGCACCAAAGCTTGCGCCGGTCGTCGCGGATGCTCAAGCACTTGCTGGAAAGCTACGGCTTCGAGCTCGTCATGCAGTTTAACGAGAACCACCAGAAGCGGCAAGCCAAACGCGACTGGTCCGCCTCCTCGGCCCCGACCGAGGAAGCTCACCTGTGGGCGCAGCTGTACCCGCCCGCGGTGCCCGACGCGGCCCTAGCGGGTCCAGCCGCCGAAGACGAGCCGGACCCGGCCGACGGGGAGGCGGCGCGGCATGGCGCT
Source organism: Triops cancriformis (assembly GCA_020615345.1). Taxonomy (NCBI): domain Eukaryota; kingdom Metazoa; phylum Arthropoda; class Branchiopoda; order Notostraca; family Triopsidae; genus Triops; species Triops cancriformis. Next base: position 83,276 of record JAHZNP010000131.1, read on the forward strand.
GGCGACGACAGCGCCCCCGTGGAGGCGCACGAAAAGGTGCCCGAAATTAAGCGCTGTGTGTGTCCGCATTGCGCCAAAGAGTTTTCCAGCGTTTGGGTCCTCAAAGCGCACAGCGAAGAAGTGCACAAAGACTTGGTGCCGCTCGAGTTCCTCGAGAAATACGCCCACGAGATCAAACAAGACTACAACAAACGCCTGGGCAACGCCCTCCTCCCTGCGCCCGTCTCGCCGGTGGAGAAGCTGCCCCCGCCGGGCAACATCGACGCCCCAGACGCGGACCCCACCGCCCCAGACCCCCGCGCCCTCCGCAACCCTTCCGAATTGCCTAACCCTAACACGCCCAGCCATAAACCCGCCCTTTCCTCAGCAGCTAACAATGACACCGTTTTGAACGTTGCAGGAGGAGGCGGAGCCGTCACCCCTACGCCGCGGACAGCGTCCTCCACGCCCGTGTCCAGCACCGACTCGGCCAACGGCCATGGCCCGGCGACGGCGGCCGGCGCCAACGCGGCCGCCCACGTGCAAGCCTTGGCGCAGCAAATGCACGACATGCAAAACGCCCTCAACGCCATGGGCCTCGCGTCGCAGTTGCCCTTTAACCCCATGATGATGGGTCTGGCGGGCTTGGGCATGGGGATGGGGTTGCCCATGGGGTTCAACGTCCCCGCCGCCTTGGCCGCCATGAACATGCAGCCGCCCTTGATGCCCTTCATGGTCCCCAACCAGTTCGACCCCTTGCAAGCCGCCCTGAACCCAATGCCCTTCATGACCGGCGGCTTGGACCCCAATTTGCTGGCCAAGCAGCAGCAGATGATGCAACAGCAGCAGCAGCAACAACAGCAACAGCAGCAACAAGCCGCGGCCGCCGCCGCTGCGGCTGCCGCCCAGCAAAAGCGCGCCCGGACCCGAATCACCGACGAGCAGTTAAAGATTCTGCGGTCCCACTTTGACATCAACAACTCGCCCTCCGAGGACCAGATCCAAGAAATGGCCCGCCAGAGCGGCCTGCCCCCCAAAGTGATCAAGCACTGGTTCCGTAACACGTTGTTCAAAGAACGCCAGCGCAACAAGGACTCGCCGTACAATTTCAGCAACCCGCCCTCGACCACGCTCAACCTCGAAGAGTACGAGAAAACGGGCGAGACCAAAGTCGTTCCTTTGAAAGAGGAAGAGCAGCAAGAAATCCAAGCCGCCTTCCAAGCCAAGAAAGCGCCCGCCCCCGAGCGCGACCGTTCCTCGTCGTCCGCCTCCTCTTACGCGGACCCCCACGTCCTGCACTTGCGCGAACCTCCCGAACCCGCCGTCACTGTGAAAAACGAACCCGAGGAAAACTTCCATGCGGGCGATCCGTCGCCCAAAACCCACAAGGCCCTGGCGCCCGTCGTCACCCGAGCGGACGATTCGGCCCTGGGGCACAGTAACGACCCCGGGCCGTCCCGTTCGTTCAGCTCGTTTTCCCAACTAGCGGCCGGTACTAACCCGGCGCTGCTGGGCCTGCGCCCCGGGTCGCCCAACAGTTTGACCCTCGCGTCCATCATCACGTCCCAGCTCGACAAGTCACATCCCATGTATCCCCCGCAGCGAGCCGCGGCGGCGGCGGCGGCCGCAACCGCCGCCGGGATGCCCTCGATGACGTCACTCCCCGGCTTGCCGCCCTTACCCGCCATAAGCCCCGCGCGCTCCGAATCGTCCTCGTCCATGTTTCCCTTCAACACCACGAGCCTGTCCAACGCGCCCTTGACGCCCCCGGGCGCCGGTAGTGGCGGCTCGGGGAAACGGGCCAACCGGACGCGCTTTACGGACTACCAGATCAAAGTGCTGCAAGAGTTCTTTGAAAACAACGCCTACCCCAAAGACGACGACCTGGAGTACTTGTCGAAGCTGCTGAGCTTGAGTCCGCGCGTCATCGTCGTCTGGTTCCAGAACGCGCGCCAGAAGGCGCGCAAGGTCTACGAGAACCAGCCGCCCATGGAGGCGGCCGACGACGGCTCGGGGCGCTTTCAGCGCACGCCGGGCTTGAATTACCAGTGTAAGAAGTGTTTGCTCGTGTTCCAACGCTACTACGAGCTGATTCGCCACCAAAAGTCGCACTGCTTCAAAGAAGAAGACGCCAAGCGCTCGGCGGTGGCGCAAGCGGCGGCCGCCCAAGCCGCGGCCTGCTTTTCCTCCTCGGAGGACAACAGCAACTCGAGCTCCGTCGCCGATTCCAACAATGCCGGGGCCAGTCATGCCAGTGTGTCGTACGGCGCCGCCGATTTAAGCGGGAAACTGGCCCTGCCACCGCACCATAACCTCCACTCGAACCCGCCCACGCCTCAGCCCGCGGCGACGCTCGGAATGACCAGCACGCCGTTGAAGAGCAGCACGGAAATGCCCCCGCGGCGCCTAGACACCCCGCTCGTGACCGTCAAAAGCGAACCGAGCCAGTCCCGGGCCAGCACGGCCGACCCCGAGCGCAGTAGCGCCAACGCCACGCCCTCGGCCGAAGCCGCTGCCTCGTCGTCTTCGTTCCAGTGCGACCAGTGCGGTTTGTCGTTCTCCCGCTTCGAGCTGTGGCGCGAGCACCAGTTGGTCCATCTCATGAACCCGGACCTGTTTGCCAATTTTTTGCCCGATTCGCCCTTCGCCCTCCTCCAACAGCAGGCGCTGGCGGCCGGGGCGGCCAACAACGCCGCCCTGGCGTCCGAGTTGAGCGCTTTGAGCCAAATGGGCCAGGGCGGCATGGGAATGAAGCGCAAGTCGAGCGAAGACGGCGACGGCGTCGGCGACCGCAGCGGCAACGGCGAACACCAGCGCGACAAGCGCCTGCGGACCACCATCTTACCCGAGCAGTTGGACTTCCTCTACCAGCAGTACCAGATCGAGAGCAATCCCAGTCGCAAGATGTTGGAGACGATTTCGCGCGAAGTGGGTTTGAAGAAGCGCGTGGTCCAGGTGTGGTTCCAGAACACGCGGGCGCGGGAACGCAAAGGCCAGTTCCGCGCCCATGCCCAAGTGATCAACAAGCGCTGTCCCTTTTGCCCCGCCCTCTTTAAAGTGAAATCCGCCCTGGAGTCGCACTTGATCACGCGCCACGCGGATCAGTGCGCCAAGGGCGAGATCAACATCGACGCCATCCCGGACGAAGAGCCGGGACCCAGTAGTGCGCCCTCCGCCAGTACCACCACGCCGCCCTTGCCCAATCTCTCCCTCGCGAACCTGGCGCCCGACGCCGACACTTTGGCCAAACGCCTGGCGTCGTCCTTCCACCCGTCGTTGTCCATGCTGTCCTCCTTGTACCAGCACGGATTCCCCGCCAACGAGGAGAGTTTGAAGCGGTACGCCACCGACTACCTGGCCGCCACCGCGGCGACGCTCCAAGCCGCCCAGCAGCAAAGTACCGCGAGCCTGGGCGGCTCGGTGGAAGATTTGAGTGTCAAACGCGAAAAAGTGTCCCCCAACGCCACCGAAACCCAGCGGTCGTCCGCGGAAGGCTCTTGCGGAGCGACGGGCGAGCTGCCGCTCGATCTCAGCAAGGCCACGGACGACCGGCCGTACCACTTTCTGGAGGAGAGCCACGATCGCTCCGATAGCTTCTCCGAGTACACGTACTTCATGGACGAGGCGGAGAGTAACCCCGCCTCCCCGAGCGCCTCGTCCAACAACCGGCCCGTGTCGGGCGGCAGTCAGACGCCCGGCAAGCGCTTCCGCACCCAGATGAGCGCCATCCAAGTCCGCGTGATGAAGTCGCTCTTCAGCGAGTACAAGACGCCCACCATGGCGGAATGCGAAGCGCTGGGCCGCGAGATCGGGCTGCCCAAGCGCGTCGTGCAAGTTTGGTTCCAGAACGCGCGCGCCAAGGAGAAGAAGGGCAAACTGACGCTGCAGAAAGCGCTGGGCGTGGACGTGGACGCGCCCGCCCGCCAGCCCGAGTATTGCCAGTACTGTGATTTCAAGTACTCCCACAAGTACGCGGTGCAAGACCACATCTTCACCCGCGAGCACATCGAACGCGTCAAGCAGCACTTGGTGGCCGTGAGCCACAGCAAGGAAGAGAGCGCCAAAGCGGCGCAGCAACAGCCGCCGCCGCACCAGCACCTCCTGGCGGCAGCGTACAAGAACTCGGGCCAGCACGCGGAAGCCACGCCGTTGTCCCACGCTGGCGGCCGCAGTGCGACGCCACGTGAACGTGAGTCGAGCTTGACGTCGCCGGCCAATTCCACCGGCCCTCCGAGTGCGTCCCCCGCGCCCAAACCCGACCCGACCGACCCGGTGACCCATCATGTGAACGAACCGTCGATGGAGACGCTGTTCCTGCAGCAGCTGTATGGAATGAGCTTCCCCGGTGCGCTGGGGTCGTATTCCGGTAAGTGGGCAGTTTCTTAGTCTTTTCTTTCATGGTTTGACCTGGGACTCGGTTCTCCGTTCTTCCGCATTGGGCAAACTTTTGCTGCGGATCGACAAGAATGGCACGCACTTTCAAGTCTATGACTTTCCGACTTTTTGTTCCTTCACGGGCCACATTCCTCCCGTGAAACGAGTTTTAATTGCGTGGGTGAGGGGGAAGATAGAAAAAAAGCAGAGGAGGAATTTAAGAAGCTCAGGGTTGTCAGATAATTTAAGAAGCTCAGGGTTGTCAGACGTGCGTTCGCCTCCATTCGGCACGACACAAAATTTACGACTGCAGGAACAGACATTGTTGCCGTCATTAAAAAGCTTCTATACTCAATAAGCTCACCGAGCGAACGAGCTGCGATTCGCCCTCGAGCGTATGAACAAAAACTCAATTTTTTCCCATAACTGGTTTCTTTCTTTTATTGTTTAATCCGAAAGAGTGGTATCTGATGTATTGTACTTAACAAACTCGATTAGCATAGTGTGGAATTTCGAAGGTATATAAAACGCTATAAAAACCGAAAAGACAAAAATGGAAAACAAAGTAAAGACTTAGCCCCTCAAGAATATTTATATTTGAAAGCTTTCTTGGATTCCCGAATAGAAAAATAAAATGGGTACTATTGAAGACGCCGTAATTAAAAATTTCCCCGAGCGGCGAAAGGGTTCAAAGTGAAAGGAAGACAATAAGCAGCAGTTGCCAGGACAACAAACGACTTGGGGGAAGACTATACTTGGCTTTGTGGGTTATTTTATTTTTTGTGTGTGCGCAACAGCCAGTGGCGGACGGAATTGTTTTGCTAGCCAAAGAGCGACTCGCCCGCGTTAATTGCAGTTCAAAGACGACGTTCCGCACCTTCTGTCTTTTTTTTCTTCTATTCAGTGTCCTTTGCAGGGCCAGTGGCTTTCTTCCGAACCATTTGCTTAACTCGAACGCTGTTACCCCAAAGGCCACGAAAAGACACGAATTGAAAAACGATCATAAATTTGTTTTGTCTTTGTGAAGAAAACGTCGCTTGAATTTGTAAACTCGTGCACTCACTCGGAACATCAGTTTGAGTTTCCAGGTCTTCATTATCGCAGTCGCTTGCGGAAATCCAACTCGTCGGGAAGTTCTGTCCACGATGAGTTTCATTTTCCTAAATTCTTTTTTTAGGCCACGAATTGGGTTCGTTCTCAGAAGTCGTAATGCATATGATAGTCGTCTAAGATGCCCTTGTCCCTTTCGCTTAAGGGTATTGAAGGGAACGAATAATTACGACGTAGCCACCTTCGTTAGTAACCTGGAATAAAACAGGCTCTAACGAGCGTTACGTCACGCGATACTTGCTTCGAAAAAGACCAACTTTCATGAACTTTAAGTCGCTTATTTTTTGGGTGGCCTTTCTTTTTTTTGGGGGGGACTCAGTTTTTCTTCGGGAACCTTGCAGGTACCGCGAAGGGACAAAAGCGTTGATGAAAGAGTACAGTGACGAAAAGCCGTCCCTTCCAGTCATAATTTCCCAAGGAGGTAATTAAAATCCACTTGGTAGCTGCAAGGAACTTCCAGCGGTCGAAGGGCGCAGGGAAAATCCCATATTTTAGTTTTTTGCCTGATTTTTACTTCCCCACAATCTGGGGAAGTCGAGCGATAATTTCTAGCGTCCAAATTTTTTTGGCCAATACGCGAGACGGTGTTCGGAAGGAAATTAATAAAAAGGGAAATGCAAAGCGAGATTAAGAGTGGACATGTGATGTAATTGGCAAGGGAGTAAAGGAGACGTTGAAAAATACGCTGGCAAGGGTAATCCAGTCTCCAAGTTGGAGCAGAGCGAAAAGTATGGAGGCAAACTCCGGAGGGGGCGCGGCACTCAGCTTATGTATGCATCGATCACGCGTTCTTTTTCATTTGCGTCCCGCTGAGGGTCTTGGCTTCATCCATATTCCAAAAACCCAGTTCATTTCTACCCAACGAGCGAAATAAAGCGACTGACTTATAGCACGCCGGGCCCGGAGTACGGAACGCGAACAGAAATTCACGGATACTTACTTGGGGGCAGCATGACACTCCCAGTATCCATTGCGGCAATGAAAACATTCGCAGTTGGTTTAACATTCTTTAAATGTTAATCACTGTGATCTGATTTAACCTAGCCAGCTTATTGAAATTCTTGGACAAAAGTGCTTTAGAAAAACATTTGTGGGGAAACTCGTACGCGGTTGCGTAAAAGTTGCTATTTCCTGGTTAGCACCACCTTCTCTAGCTAAAGCTCCGCCCTTGTTGGCGCGAGCCCCTCCCTTAGTCCCACCCCCTCGGGTCCCGCCACGCCTTGAGTTGTGACTCGAGCGTGTTGAATTTCGGAAAAAGGCAAGAAATATGGGAGCTGTTCTTCTTAACGAGGATTGTGTATCCAGTGGAGTTTGGTGTGAGATGAAGCTCACGAAAGTTTCAACAGTAGCTGCTTTCTAATTATTATCGCGAAACGAAAATAATAAAGGAGGAAATTGCTTGTCAGCAGCTGTTTCACGCTTCTCTCCTTCTGGGGAGGGGAAGCGAAGTACGAGGAAGAACGCGGGCACCATTAATCTTGGAAGATGGTTGGAGGTGTTCCGAGTCCTTCGCTTTTGCGTCAAGACTTGTGTGTTATAGTATTTATCGCCATTGTTAGGGTTGGAGGGTTGTGGGGTCCTCCACTTCTTTCCAAGTCACTTTTAATGAGCCTGTTTACGTTCGCCTCACGACTGACCTCGATGAAAACGAAACTTGGGCAAATCTCCCTCGTCCGCATTGATCGCTGCCAAGGTGTGACAAGCTGGGCTTATTCACACACAATAGGCATGCCTGGTGCCTTATGGGCATTGGCGAAAGGTACTTCTCCGTTCTAGGCCTCGGCAGTATGGGGTTTTCGTAATTTCTGTCCCTTTTCGTGTCAGCTGCGCGCCCAATGAGTTGTCCGTTCAAGTTCTCTTTTTTTAAAATGTAGGTTGATTATAAAGAAAAAATGAGGGCCCCGACAAGTCTGGGGTCTCTAATTTTCTTGAAAAGACAATGTTAATGTGTTAAAGGGAGTCAAACGTGACGTAAGCATGACGCAGGTCCTTTTTAACTTCCAACAACCTTTGGAGCTTTTTTCAAAATGGTGTTTTCCTCTCCCGCTTAGAAGCAGCCACAAATTTCGTTCCTGGCTGCCAGCCTTTATTGTCGTAAATTGGAAGGCTTTAGAACACTAGACATATTTCTCACCCTTTTTCGCCCCCTGTCCCTCTTCCTTAAGAAAGCAACGCATTACTGGCTCGGAAAGCAGACGTTTTTCGCTGACTGGCAGTGCAGATAGCCAGCGCGTTAAGCAGCAGAAACTATTTAGGAAAATGTGAAAATCGTAAAATCAGCCCTCGACTGCAATTATGCATCATTACCTGGCGGCAGGAACCCACCAAAGCTAGATGAAAGATAAAGAAAAGGTAGTAGTGACAATTATTTCAAGTCTTGGGAGGACAATTCCAGACCCGTTACGGGCCATCATCCATCCAGGACCCCGAAATTTTGAAGGGGGATAATTTCCCATTGAAAGTGTCCCAAAGTTTCCGATTGTGTGGTAGGTGATTGCGACAATAAAGCCCAAAGTTCCCCGGCGAATAATTACCAGCACGAAAACCCGTTTCCGCCACGAATGGCAGTGCCTCACGATTTATCCTCATTCGCCAAAACACCACTTGTTAATCAACGTGTGCTTGTGGGTGCTCACCTCACCCCCTTAGTGCACCAGTCGTGATAGAAAGCTTGCAGTTCCTACCCATGCCACACACATAACCTACTTTTCCTGCACAAGACAGATGCAATATCCGTTGGGGCGTCTGGCAAAAGAACCCAAAGAAGACCCAGTTGAGAACGTGTCACTTGGCTCCTAAAAAGTGGCTCGTCGGTTCATTTTGGGCGAGCTTTTTCGCTTCGCCTAACACTTTCTCGAGCAGGTAAAAATTAAGAATCTCCCTTCTGCGCTGCCCCTTTCCAGCTCTTGTCTCTCTCTCTCACCTGAGTGACAATTAAGCACATTGCTGAGCCAGAGTACCTCACACCTGGGCCACAAAGGTTTTCGGCGGAACATTCTTGAGCTCGGCCATTAAATACTCCCCCAAAGGTCAAGCAACTGGCAAAAACGCCCGCACGAAAGAACTTGGCGAAATTTCGGGCCGGTTTCGCACAGCCAGAAGAGGGAAGCTGCGGCGTTTCATGACGCGCTTCGTGCCAGCAGCTTGGCGCGGCTTTTTTACGTGCATTGACGACCGCGTAAAGCGAGGATGGAAGCATTAAGACTTGTGTCTCAAAGGTCGTCCTGGCCATTGGCCACGGTATGCAGCGCCTTTACGTTTCCGAACGTCAATCAATGCTGGGGAAACACGTTGTGGCTTTGTCTCGGAGTTAGAAGTTCAGTTCCACAATCGCTTGACACATTATCAAAGAGCGCTTTTGTGGCTTTAGCTTGCTTTGTGGGCTATGAGATCAGTTCGTGATCAACGATCATGAGAATGCGAGGCACATTTGGCCCTCTACCCCCCTTTGAGAAGGTTTTTAATGTCATTGCATAGCATTCAAATTTTCTTGAAGAAGAGGGGGGGGGGATCCAATAGAACACGAAGAAGGAAGAGGGAAGGTGAAACTGAGCGATCGAAAAGTTCTTTGATTGGTTCGGAAGTGTCGTGTTCAACAATTCAAAGAATAGAAGGCACTGCTCCCATAGTTTTTGGGTGTGATATTCAAGAGAAGTGAAGATAAAAGCGACGAACTCGGAGGAACGGATCTATTGCCATTGCCAAAGCACCAGGAGGGTGACACGAAGACAATAGCAGTCTGGTGAACCTTTAGCCTACCCCCCTTAACACCCCCGTGTACCACCTCATACCGCACACATACATATTTTGATGAGGAGAAGGTTTTAAGAGGAAGCCATCAAAAGCATATAAGCAGAAGAGAGAGAGAGAAGCTCAAGAATGTGAATTCTTTGGATCTTTGAGGAACCTTTTTCCATAGAAAGCTCTCTCAGGCTGTCTCTCTCTCTCTCTCTCACTCTTTGGGTCTCTGCTTCTAATTCTTTCAGTTCTTCGTTCTTTCTGCCAATAACCCGCACCTGAAAAGCTTTAGAAGGGACTCTTGCCGCCATAACAAGTCACTGCCATCGCGCTTGAACAATTCCTGGGCCGGGGACTGTGACTTTATGTCGCTGCATTGGCACCAGACAAATGTATTTTTTTTTCGCAAACAGTTTTCTATTATTTGTTACTCTTGAGCGGACGATTGGGAGGTGATGGAAAGGTTTTGGATTATTGATGACTCAAAATGTAAACAGGAAGTTTGGCATTCAAAATCGCAGTGACCCCGTAGAACAATCAGAATTTTCTGGCCAGAGAACGGAGTTTTCTTTGTAAAAGATTTGCTTTCCGTGTTAGAGGAATACGACGCTATGGAATTTCAGAGTTGGTGATTTTCTTGGCTATTATTTCAGTCGATACATTCATTAATGTTGCGAGAGATTTATGTGCTCGTTTTAGAGCAGGATTTCACTGTTGCGCAACAGTGAAGCTTCGACAACAATGAATCTTACTTGCCGCCTTCATTGGAACGGAAACGAGGGGCGTTTTGTTCTTAGTTTAGAAGGCTGTGGTACTTGTACATAGCACTGCGTATGCTTAATTATCCCAAGTTCATTGCTGCGCAACAATGCATCTTTGCCGCGTTCGTGCGGAAAGCAACACCCGCGGGGAAAATGATCGTAATTGGAAGGGTTTTATGTCCTTTGGTTGGGTTTTTCTATGCTTCATCATCCGGATTTCATTGTTGCGCAAGGATAAATCTTCTTCGCGCGAGTCTGTTGCGAGGGAATGGAACTGTAATGCACTGGAGTCGAACGAAGGCTTTTTTTGGCCAAGTTCCACACGCTTAGTGATCAGATGGCGCAATAGTGAATCCTAGTCAGCCAATTATCTGTATTTACCTTGTCTAATAACGAAAAGGACCCAAGTTTCCCGATAGTTATCCTACTTTCCGAGACATTCGACACAATCGCTGTTTGGAGCACGTGAAACTCGTACGGATTATGATAGCGTGGGTTATCGAGTACAGAGACGGAAACAACTGTGTGTTGTTCTTTTTTAATGCCGGAAAAACTTGTATATTGAAAGATTAACGCAGACGAAAAAGGAAAGAAAAAGCCAGTCAAGTAGAACATTCTTACGGGGATTGGTCAGTTTAGTGCAGAGGGACACAATAACCCATCGTGGCATTCTTCTTTGTCTGGCGCTCTGATCTTTTTTGGCGTTTTTCGAAGGAAAGAGAAACTTTAGCCGACATGTTATTTACAATCTTTGCATCTGCTAATTGCCCGTTTCTCTCGTTTCAAATTTCCTTTAAAGACCTCTCTTGTCTCTCGCCTTCTTATGTCTCCCCCGATCTTCTCGCTGCGCCCCTTTCTCCACTCTCCTTGCCCATATTATCCTTCCTACTCCGTACGCTCATTTAAGGTGTTATACCTGAAGTCTGGCAGAATACGCGGAAAAAAGTAGGATGCGGAATACCTTGAAATAATGCGTCTCTTACCCTTTTTTTGGGGGGTAGAGACATTGCCTTTTGTTAGTGTTCAAGTCTATAGATTACTCTCAGCCACTGGGGGGAAAATGTCTTAATTTTCCGAACAAATGTTTTGAAATAGTAAACCGTGTTTCGTATATGTAAACTGTTTCCAGCTTTCACTGTTGTTCCTGTAATGGGGATTTCTGGGTATTGTAATGTGTTTTATGACCTGGCTGTGGTGGGAAGCCTATACTGTTTCACTTTCTTCGAATGACGGCGTGAATCGTTTCGGGGAGGGGCGTTCGTGAGAGCATTCTTGGTTAGCGGATCGCCCAGTTCTTGCAGGCAAGTTCTTGAATGGAATGCCATCCAGCCAGTTTCCGTTCGTCAGTTTCGGGGCAGTTGATTGCTCATAGAAAAGTGAAGCTTGCGAGAACTCGACAGAGAAGAGAGGAAGAAGAGGAACGACAGAATCCCAGATTGAGTGACAGGATAGCGTCTGTCATTAAAACGGAGTGGCGGCGGAAAACGCCGAGCGAAGAATGGTTGAGAGCCAAACCCGATATCACTCCATTAGCTGTGATTACAAGTGACAATTACAGGATTTGTCAAAGCAAAAAAGGCCAATGAGATCTTTCACAGGCACATACAGGCACCTAAAAAGGAACGAACGCGTTCGTAAGTGCGTTAATTGGCTAATCGTCGTCATTGGCGTCGCGTTCTGATGTTCAAACATAACGATATGCTCATTCGTTCACCCGGAAGTGGTAACGAGTCCTAACGGAAAAGACAAAATCCACCTTTGTTATGATCATTTATTTTAAAAAAAGGAAGATTCCGTGGTCCAAAAGGAAAGCTATAGATCTCTGTTAAGGGGATTTGTAAAATTACTTTGTGACCAAAAGTGGTAATGTCCTCGCTGGGCGCCCCCCTCACCCCCCTGTCCCAAAAGAGAGGGGGAATTTAATGGGCGTCCATTTGTTTGTCACGGTTTTATCATTGTGCAAGACAGGACAGACCCAAAACTCGTACACAGGTTTTACACTCTTTGAACCTGGGTCTGTATGAAAAGGTTGTAGCCTGCGAAATCCAAAGACTGACAAAAAGAAAAACGCAGTCATTCACGACAGCGCGAATGTCTCATAATTTCTCAGAGCGCGAGTTTTGTAAGCGGAACTAACGATTTATAACTCCTTTTTTTTTGCTGGCCCCTTTTTAAAAACGTTAGGCCATCCTCAAATGTACCTTTTCTTCGTTTGGTGCCTTTCTCAGGAGAGTCGAGTCTCCAAGTACGGAGAATTTAACCGACGTTTATAGCATTTTACGCTGCCCGACAGGGAGGGCATTACCAATTCACAACCCAGTGTAAAAAGTCGAAATAAAGAATGAAATAGCTAAAGAGTATAAATAAGTAACGAATGAAACGTGCCATTTCGTTCCTAATTCTTACTTTCCGTTTCATTCCTTCGTTGTCGAGTAGGAACAAGTTTCGATTTAACGTGACATCCCAGAGCAGAGAAAAATCACATTTTTGGAGTGGTGCCATTGTTTCGGCGTTAGGTTGGCTGAAGTTTTGCAAATTCATAAATGCACTACAATATATATATTTTTTTAAAATGCGCTGCCGAAGCAAGAAAGTTTTACTTTTAAAATTTTACTAGCAGAAGGACCGTTTTTATTATAGAATAGAGGTCGTTGTAGGATATTCGTATGTCATCAAGCGTATGTGTTATCGACGTTCGTTTCACAGATCGGCACAGTAGAAAAAAAAAGCAGGAAATCGGGGCCTGGGGGGCGAAACTATTCTTTGCTACCAAGTGTCTTGGTTGCCGTTTAGCTTTTCCTGTTCTGCTGTTAGGAAACTCGTTGGGCTCCATAAACAGGACGTCGTCCAAGCACGAAATACCATTCAGGTGTTGCGATTAACCTGCTTCACTCGTCCCCCTCCCACCCCGCCACAAACATCATTGTTACACTTTGTCGCGTTTCCATCGGCCACACAGGCAATTACTAACCTTTATGAAGCGTTCTGTCATCAACCTATCGATATATCGCTTTCCTTTATCGCACTTTTTTTTACCGCAACGCGTACTTCTTAGGGACCTGGGGTTTTCCAAACTTTTTTTATCCAGCCTTTCATTTTTGCCGAAGAATTCTTGAAATGAGGCGGAACATTAGTTTATAAAGCGATGTCAATATTTCGTTTAGCGTTTGCAGGTAAGCACGTTTTAAACACAAACGAAGCTGAAGATAGTTCGCCCCCCTTTCCGGGGGGAAGGGTGGGTGGGTGGAAGCAATTCTTTTTTATCCGCTGGAAGCTTTTACCGCGACGTTATAACTAGGGCGACTCGATTCCGGTCGATGGATAGGATCTCGTAAAAATAGGTGGAAAACGAAGCGTATTTATGTGTTGCATGATGGCGGGGGCGGGCGGGGGAGGAGGGGGTGTTTATAAGACCGAGGATTTCTATATGGATGCAAGGTTGTGCCTTCGTTAAATCCCCTGAACTTTTTTCCCCTCCTTGCACCCACAGAAAAAGTCGGATGCATCGTTATAGTTCATGTGTGTTGCACAGGGAGGAAGCAAAAAAAGGAGGAAGAGGGTGAGTTGCTCCTGCACCTCGTCTTGATGGTCCCATAAAAAGACGCGAACGCGACCTTACGCCGGATCTCGTCGACATAGCCATTAAAAGTCCGAGCGATAGACGAGAAAAACCTTTAGGCACCTCGTTTGCATACTTTTTGTAGCTTTCGTAGCTTTATATTGTGGAAGGGGGGGTTAGAACTGGATAAGATCCCCTCCCAGACCCCCCCCCCCGAACTAGTTTTCGTCGCAAATAACCTGTGAGTAAAGCTTATCGATAAATGTTGGAACGGTGAGCTATAGGCCTTGGCTTCAGTAATGCGCATTCTTTCATTGGCTGCTTCCTTCTTCGTCTTGGGATCTTTCTGCTCTCATTGCCAAATTGGAAAGCTTATTACGTCAGCACAGATTTAGAAGAAGACGGCAGCTCATAGAAAATGAGACAGTAAGACCGTTGGACCATGTTTTTATGAGCATCACAGACAGGTTGAACAAGAGTTGCTTGGAATTGCCTTGTTATTGACTAGTAATTTAAGCGCGAGTAGCTGCTGCAATTTCGAATCAAATTCTTATGGAAATTAGGAGATTGGCTTCTGGTATTTTCTTCCGCGAATTTGGTGCCGAATTCGTTGATTGTTACAGTGAAAAAGAAAGATTTCAAAGGGTGAACATGAATTAACCCCCCTCTCCCGAAAAAAATGAAATTGACAAAGAAGGTTGAGGCAGCAAGAGGCGCAAAGAGGGGGCGGAGGTGGGGAGCAAACACCTTTTTCAGATTTGCATGGAAATCGAAGAGCAAGGGAAGTTACAGCACTCGATAGTGTAATGACCCCTTAGGGGGAGACAGGTGATAAAAAGGGGAGGAAAAAGCAGGGTGGCTACGAGACATGCAGATTTGTTCGAGATAGAAAGTTACCTTTTTTGGTTTTCCCGAAAGGAACGTTTGCTTAGGCGTGAGGCCCTTCGTCAAGTGGGAATTAGCATACTTTGTTTCGAGGCTGGAAGTTTGGGCCTAGACCACGTCTTCCTCCTTTGAGAGGATGAACGGAAAAGTAACGTTTTTGAATACGAAGCACACCTTGGGTTCGGATACGTAAGTAAGTCATTAGAGCCGCTGTCGAATTTCTTCCCTTGCCAAAGTTTAAATCTGATTCTAATTCCCGTGTAAAGCGACATGCATAATAAAGTAGGACAGTGAACGTGCGAATTCGTACCCCTCCTGTACCACGTTTTTATGAGCATTACGGTTAGGTTGGAAGAACCTTATTGGAAATTGCTTTAATACGAACTACTAGTTTGCTGTGTCCATTTTGAAATATGCCATCCAGGATTTAACTATTGAACAGCTTGAATACTGTCGATACAAATACTCTACTTCTGGCTAGAGAAAGGTTCGAAACTCGGTAACAATTGATTCAAACTAAATATATTGCGTTTTCTATTCTCGAATGCAGTTATTCCACATTGTCCTCAGTCTTGTCTTCTTCCTATTCATAATACATCGCACTCTGATTCGCTTTCCTCTCCCATTGCTCCCATGTCTCTTGGACGACTTGCTACAAAATGTCGCGACAATGCGTGTTACGAAAAGATGCTAAGCCGTGATTAAGTCCCCGCAGCCCAAGGGCCGCAAGAAGCATCAGATAACGTTACAAAGATCTTCAAACCCTCATTTACCCCCGTTTTCCCTTCAATGTTGAGAACTTGGAAGGTTTCTTAATACACCTTTAGTAATCTGATCCGTTTTCCACCTTAAGGTTCCCCACGACAAGATAATTTCCCCGACAAGATTTTCTTCTCTTTATTCACGAAACATGCACCTTAGCCCCTCCTTCCTTAACTGAACTCTAAGATTTGGTCCATTCTAGAGGCCTGGAAACCGGGTAACGATAGGAAAATAAAAAATATATAACGGGCGAGAAAGGCGAAAATTAGGACCGCAAAAAAAGAAAGAACGAAAATGTCTTGACGAAACACTTCCTAAACCTTTAAATCTCCCCCCCCAAAAAAAAAAAAAGTAAACGACGTCCTGGGAAGATCTGTTTTACCTCCCTGCATTGGAAGTCGGGCCGATCAGTCGTGTCGGTTTGGAATCCGAAAAGCCCCCGAAAGTTAATGCGACAAATTCTTTCTCCTCCTTCTTTTCGCACTTTGGGGGGAAGCTGGGAGGAACTTGGGCTTGCATTTGCTACGGTTTTTGAAATGTCTTCCCGATACCCCAAGTTACGCCGCCTTGTTAAGGTGGGCGTGGCTAATGGGGCCCCTGAGTTTTCCCCAAAAGGGACAGAGAATGTTTCGAAGACACAAAAATCTTAGCGACTCCCATAACTTTGCTCTATAGAAAACTTTGGTGGGGATATTTTCCCTTTTTCTCTTGAAGGGGTTTAAAAAGAAAAGGAGAGGGTGAGAAAGAGGGTGAGCTCTTATTCATTGGAAAACTAAGAGTTTATGCGGCCCATCACCTTGCAGGTGTGACTTCTTCCAGTTCTGGGGCATTTAACACAAAAAGGCCAACAACGATCGGTGACCCTTTAGGATCTTTTACCTTTTTTTCTTTCTTTTCTTGTCTTTTATTATTTCTTCTCCCATCCCTGTTCATCTTAGGGATCTTTTAATTAATGACAGTCTTTTCCCGTGTCCCCAAAACCACCGGTTTCTTCACAAAAAAAGGGGGGGATGCGGGGTGGTTGGTAGAAGAATTACGGGAACTTTTGGCTTTTGATCCTTTGGTGACCTGTTGGACACTGTTTTCTTGATCTGGGTAGGCCTAGGGTAAGAATGGGACGGGTAAGGGGGGGGGAGGTTCGTAGTACTGTAAAGACTCGTAGATCACCTGTATGAGAAAGGAGCCAAGCTACCGGACACAAAAGCTAAATACCTTGCTCCATTCATTAGGAAAACGTGGTTTGGGTTTTGTTAACGTTTTAACTATAAAAGAGATAAAGACTGAATTTTCAGGAGGCGCTTGACAGTAATTTAGCTGAGCTTGATATAAGGATTCGGATCAGGCTCAACGAAGAGAATTTCCTCTCCCACGCATGGGCCAAGAGAATGCTTTGGAACCTTAATTCGTGGACGGTAAAAGCTCAGGGAAAATAGTCAACGTCAGGATAGCCAGTTTCTTTTATTTTGCAGCATCCGAAGCCAAGTGATTGGAAACGAAGCATTATAGGAAGCACAGTAAAGATATAAACTCACAAAGTGAACCATATAAATAGGAATACAAAGCAGATAAATGAAATAAGTAGAAGAGCAAAAATAAGCAATGGAATAAAGTTAAAGATTATTTTCCAGCTCTTCAGTGTGTGTTCATAATATTAGGGGTTCCAGGTTTTATTTAATTAGCATGCTCGTGTATTTTTGTCTTTTGTCTTTTGTGGCTAGTATTAGTGTATTTAATTATTAACCATATGTATGGACTATGTTTACCCGTATTATCTATCTGTTTTTCTGTTGCGTTTTCTGTTTTGCTTTCTTCTTAAAAATACGAAAAAAGATCAGCGAGACAGATGAATAAGGACTGGGTGGGTTAAGGGTTAAACAGCGCTGTCAAGCAGGTTGCGCTGGGTAGATTCGGTTGATAGTTAAACACTTTGCCAACCACGAGCATCCATGTGGTGTTCTGGTCCTTTTTTTAAAAAAAAATCGTACCTGCGCTTGATGGCGATTGCAACGGAAAGGAAGAAGGCAAAGAAAAAGCTAAAGAAGCATAATACCTCGCTGTAGCATTGGTTGATTCTTATCACCCTGGCGAAGACCATTTATGAAACTTCATACGCTGGCCTTCTTCAAGATTCTTCATTGCCTTTTCTTCTTGTGCTGCTGCTTCGTTGTCTCTGTCTCTTACTTGTTCTCCGTGTGCCGTTTGTACTCTCTTTTAAACATCCAGAAAGCCACCTATCAATGGGGGGTCCACCTCTTTCTATACCTGCTCAGTTTTTTTTTTTACTTACTTCCCCGGATCACGCTGACTTCTCTTTTTAAGTATATTTATCAGTGGTCGAACTGGTAAGGAGGTGCGATCGCTCATATGCACATTCCGGCCGTTATCGAACGGTCTAGCGTGGCAATAGTGCACATACCGAGGAGTTCAAGTTCTCGTTAGCATCTTTGGGTTAGTTTGGGTTTTGCGCACAGCCAGTTGGGTTGTCGGTTCCTAATACATCAGCCAGGCTTAAAAAGGTGACGGCGACCTACCACACACATGCACACCTATGCAGATGCGTACATACATGTATACCAATGGGTTTTTAATAGCAGGCGATACACTGGGGCTTGGGACTCGAGCGAGCACCAGACAAAGCCAAAAAGGCATCCGTAATAAAAAAGCTTTTATTACGCAGCTTTCATTCGGTTCCATAACTTCCCAACGCAGACTCATTTCTATGCTTTGTTGTCACGTGCTTTGCCCTGTCGTATGGAAAATAGCATTCTCGTGTCTTGTACCAGCTACTCAAAATTATGAGACAGTTTCCCATGTGTGGGGGGAAAAAGAGAAACGGCTTGTAATTGAAAATCGGAAGAATTATTTACGATTTTCTCTGATAGTCTGCAAATGGTGAGGGGCTTTCAATTTCAAGTAGGTTTATATTAAATCACCACACTGTCCATTCTTTTTTTGTTTTGCCAAGAGTGCGTTGGACAGAAAATGGAATTCCAGGACTTAAAAATCAATTGATTGTTTGATTTGGCATCCAAAGAAAAGCTAAAAGAGGGACATGCGTTCAAGTTTTCCCGTCTGTGGTGTGTCTAATTTGGTGAAGGATTAAAAGTCGAAAAGACTTTCATGCTCGAACAGTCGGGACAGTCGGGAGTTACGGGTACTTTGGAGGGGAGAAGCTTTTACCCCCGCAAAGCTTTTAATTCCGCCCTGTTGCCATCAAGTCTTTTCTCTTTCCCCACCCTCTTTCTCTATTCTGTGTATGTGTAAGCTTCATTGCACACCTGGGTCACAGAGATTATGAGTGGTGATTCGGAATTTTAGCCCAAGCGTATCGCATCCCAATGCTTCTATTTTTTGTTATAAATATGTATTTCATAGGTGCACCCTCTTTCAGGGGGTGACATTAGCATTTAGAAACCAAGTCGGGGGGGATGGGGAATATAAAGGTTTGAGGAAGAATAATAGGCCAGCGACACCTTGACCATGATGAATCGAAGGTGACATTTCCTAACCTCTCTCCTCCCTCTTTCACCCCCCAAGTTCACCCCGTAGGAAAAAGTGTGAAAAGCTAAAAGGGAGGTCGCAGCAAATCTCTTTTCTCGCTGGCTTTTGGTTTTTCCTGCTGCCCTAAACAAAAACGGTTGGTAACCGTGTCTATCTGTAAGTGATTTTTTCTTCCCTTTTGAAAGAAAAATATTTATAAGCTTAACCCCCGAAGCTAACGAAGAGAATGAAAGGAACCTTTAGCATATATAGTGTTGGAAGCTGTCAAAAGCTCTGCGCCTGAGAGAAAGAAAAAAATGCGTCTAACACCTTGACCAAAAATGTCATAAATTAACTCTCCTAGCTTTTATATACAGCGCGACCCTGTAGTGTATAAACTATAGGTTTCAACTCTTAAGGGGTAATTATACTTTTTTCTCTCTTTCTATTGCATTCCCTTTATTGAAAGAACGCGGAGCAAAATTAGTAATTTTTCTGTCCTAGAGTTTATTAAATAGTATTAACTATAAGGAATGAATTGAATGGATGTCTCGTAATAAATAAGTGTATTTAGTAGCTGCATTGAAAGCAATAAGTTACAAGCAAGTTCACATAGGGTAAACAAACGTAGGGAAGTCATGCATTCATTCGAGCGCTTACGAAATTGAGAAACTCAAAGAAACCTAAGACGTTGTTTTTCAACATAAAATCGAGAAAAAGAACAAGACATTACAAAATATTTGGACTTTCTTTGTAAATTGAAGGAAGACAAAAGATGTGCAGCGGATTTGGTGCCAAAGGACTTTTCTGGCTCATTCTTCGGGTGACAAACTACCCGCCTATTCTTTATTTCACTTTACGCGAAAGGAAAACGACAGGAATTTTCTTAAGTTTTCCAAGTCATAAACTCCACCCTATTCATTCGTGGCAGCCATTTCCAGGGAGGGATGCTTACGAAAGAAAGTCTTACGAAAAAGTTGACTTCTTTGTATGGATATCCCTTTCGTACTTCCTTTCACCCTCCTAGATAACAGCTAAAGGGAAGAAAAAAAAACTGGGAAAAAATGTTGATTTCTTGGGTCGGGGAAATTGATTGCCTGGCGATTTAATGAAGTGTAATTAACCCAGAATTATAAACCCAACCGTACAGAAGAGGGTGAATTTCCACATGCCTTTGACTCGCCATTGGAATGTGTTTTTGTGCGTGGGGTTAGGGGATTGTGGTTGCAGGGCACATTTCATTTCAGCCGAGAGACATTCTTTAGAATCCTGCCGAGGAAGATGAAGAGAGTAAGATTGACACCAGCACACTAAAAGCATATTAAAATGAGGGTGCGTGGGGTGGGGGTATCAAACATTCAAAGAGGGGGAGGAATAGTTGATGGGTCGCCCCCTTCCCGCCCCCATTACCGAAAATTCCGAATCTTGTGTGATAGAAAAATTTCCCCTGATGGAAATGAATATCCCCGAAGATGATTTTTGATAAGGGGGCGATTTCCATCCCCACCTTCTTGGCATGCATACTGGAATGCGCTGCCTGGCTCCAACAGCACAGATAAGCCCTTCGTTTTAAATTCGCGGCCGTAATTTGATCGAAGTGGCAGAATCGTATGTGCCACTGCGAGAATCGCAGAGAAAAGAGTGAAGATGGCGAAAAGTAGGCAGGGGATCCATCAAAGACTCCCTCGGTAATAGGTGTAGTTGTATTATCAACCCCTCGTCACTGGCAGGCGGGCTCAGCCTTCAGCCTTGACTAAACACATACATTCCATGATTGGGACCCAATTCAAGAAACTGCACAAGTTGAACAAGTTTCAGATTCAAACTTGGCCAAGTCCGTCATCGTCTCGAAAACCTTGAGGCAGTGAACAATTGCAACGGGCCCTCCATCCCATTCCATCCCATTCTCGAAAAGTTTCATTCTCTGTGTATGTGAAACGCTTGGCAGGACAGGAGCTTTTTGATCGATTAGGTCCTTCTTACCCACTTGAATGTTTAATGCACTTTGGAGGGCTTGCTGGGGGTTCTGGGGGTGAAAAACGGACCACAAGCATATAAGATTACGTTATTATTCGTAGTCTGCATAATTTATCAAGAGCTTTTCCCATGCCAGGGCACGAAGACCGTTTTCACGAGTGCAGCGTCGACTTCCGGCTAAAAGAAAAGTTAGGAGCCTAAATTTGAAAAAAAAATCATTTTCAGGCTGTCCATTTGTATTGTCAGTCTCTGTCTTTTGAATGGAAATTATGCATGCAAAGTTATTATAAATGAGTACACCTGAAGCACCGGCTGGATGGCAAGGGCAGAAAAAGGAGAGGAAGGAGATTTTGGGACTAGAAATTAAAAGCCTTAGTAAGGGGGGAAAGAAAAGACTGCGAATTTTACGTTCTGGAAAGAAAAAAGAAAAAAATGGTGAGCAGCTTTTGAAAAGCTTTCAATCCCGCCCGGAAATCCGTTTCGTTGGACGGTAGGGGATTAGGACTAATTATGCAAGAATATCCCAGCGCCCTGTTTAGATCGCTTTGGAGTTGGGCGGTCACACGCAAGTAAGAATGGCAAAACTTGAATTTTCTAGTTTAATTACACAGTGGGAGACTGCAATTGCAATTCTGAAAGTTGGCTCCGAACTTAAATTTGAAGGCAGTCACACGCATACAGCAGGGGAGGAAGAGGGTTTTGTGTCCCATTTTAGCCCTCCAGATTTGTCCCCGCCACCCCATGCCACCCCTCCTCTCCAACTTTGGGTCAAGATTGTTCTATTGTCTAACTTCAGGTCCCCATGAGTTTCCCTTAAAACCTACACGCACACACACGTATACAGTGGCAACAAAAGGTTTTTCGTCGGTCGGCTCCTTCGGAGGATCATTCAAACCATAGTTGTCGTCCCTCTCTCTCTCTCTCTCTCTCTTTCTCTTTTGCACTCTCAGCAATTAAACTGGAAAAGTTCCATGGCGTGGACTATGGCGGACCGAATAGGAAAAAGAGGGAAGATGGAGGGAATGGGTCACTAGCTAATTATTGTCCCCCCTCATTTCGTCAAAGGACGGCCTTTTCGGGGGGTTATTCGTCGTATTTTTGCCTTCGTTGGGGAAATTTGTGTGCGGCGTCCATTCAAACGCGGTTCTAAGGGGAAAAGGTGCCATTTCTGCGTACAGATCTCATTAAACGCTCCTTTGTTTCAGAGGCATTGTTGGCTTTCGTGAGAAATGGTGGGCGAAAAGCACCTAATGGGTGTCCTCCAATCCATGACGTCACATGGATGATTTTTTCAAGGTTTTTAATTATGTAACCCTTAAAAAATTATCCCTCGTAAATTCGCATGGCTTTTCATTTGAACTTTATTTGCTAATTATTCGTTCGGTTAGCTCATTGTTTAAGTTTTGTGTTTGTTTTGGTGCAGAATGTGCGTTGAGACAAGGGAAAGAAAAAGAAAACTGTCTTTTCGTGTCTGAAGGGAAACTATTATCATATTTAACGAATCTTCTGCTCTTTCATGTTATGAAAACGTACGAGAGAGGCATCGAAATTTTTCCTCAGCGGGACATTATCCTCACACATAGAAATGTCTCTGCCAAAGCTTTTTTTCCATAACTCCCGTCTCTCTCTTTCTCTCTCTTCTAATGTTTTATATTTCCCTTCCTTCCATTTTAAGCAAAGAGGGTGAGGGGCGGGGAGTGGGATTGGGGTTTTATATACATCGTCTCGTGTCCATACCTCCCGTTGATTTTTTATGAGCACAAAAAGGGTCTCTCGTCGTTAAGGATCCCCACCAGACCGCCCGAACTCAACTTGAAAACCTCCCATGCTTCATCCCAGCCTTGTCCATATCAAACCTCGATCAATAATTTGTAATCAAACGAGATTGACACCGCCGCCCTCTTTCTTCTCCCCTGCACACACAGAAAAACTTTTTTCAATTTCTTTTCACAGGCTGCCTTCATTCCGCCATATTTTTACATTAACGCAAAGCACCTTATCTGAGAACTGAGTTCTAGACACCGTCTCTCTTTCATTCCGGACCTTCATCAGTTATGCAAAACACCTCAATGTTCTAAACGGACCTTGCGTGGCCCTGTAAGACTCTACCTCCCCTGCAAAAAGGGGAGGACAGGTCAATACTTGTCAATGTGTGGTCTTGGAGAAAGAAACGGTGAGACGCTTATAAGGGAAGACACAGATTTGAGAATTTGGGTGAAAGAGAAAGATGGATGGAAAAAGTTGATCAGATACCATGCGTAGCTAATGTCCAACAAGGATAGAAAAACCTCAACCGTAACTTTTCTTTTCAAAAATCATCCTCTCTCTCCCCGTGGTTTGAGCGTCAAATGACGGGTGAGAACAACGAAGGCTGTGCATTTTAAATTCTGTTTTAATGATTTCTCTATTCGGATTCCCTTGATAAGGAAAGACAATACGACAACGAGCTAACAAGTTAACCAAATGTGAAAGTGTTCAACATTTGTCTATTTATCTTAAGGAATTAAAAAAGAACATGGAAAGTAAAAAAAATGGTAAATGTACGCATTGTGAGCATCTTAATTACACTCATCCTAAAGAGCAAGGGGAAACTAGAATTGTGACATTGCGTTGTAAATCAATCATTGGAGTTGGAAATCTCCTTTCAGGGGTAAAAAAGAAAAGAAAACTACACAGGGGAAAGAGATCACTTTAGTAGTGAGCTGTCTCACCCCTCGGGCAATGGCAGGTCTGCAACAATTCATATTGAAAGTTGCATCTCGCATGTGTGGCAATATTCAATAAAGCTCACATGCACTTTTTTCTTTGTACACAAGCAGTAAACGAGAGCCCCAGCACAGTAGGTAGGGGGTGGAGGGGTGGATAACCATTGTATCATTGGGGGGAGACCACCCTGTATACCAATCTGCAGTAAATCATAGAAAAAATGGCTTCCTCTTCCTCACTTCTACTTCTTTCAGTCCTTGTCCCCCACCTCCACCCCCAACCCTGCAAAAAAGGGACGGTATACATTTATCAGGGCGGAGGATAACGTACTGTATAAGGATTCTGATAGGAAATCCCTTCGGTAAAAAAAAAGACGAAAATGGACGACAAACAATACCTTCTGTGCCTTTATTCAGTCCCAAATCTTTGCTTAGGTTTCGTTCATTTTTTTGGGTGGGCTGATTTTCCAGATCTCTGGGTACGATTCTTTTGGATTCCCGGCTATTAAACTCATCTAGAGAATACACACACATGGAGAACTTACATGTGTATGCCATCACTGTATGAGCTGTACATTTCTTCGAGAACCAGCTTTTTATATGGCTCCAATAAAAACCAGCAATCAAAGTCATGGTCATCAATAAAAAAAACAGGGGGAAACGAGAAGCAATAGCGTTGTGAGCCGTGCATTTAATTAGGAGACCCTTTCGGGGACGAGGGGCGAAAAGTAGGGTAGTGGGTGGAAAATGATTGTTAGTTATTTACTGCATTGCAATCGGAACTCGGATGGGGTATAAAGGTTTCAATCCGGAAAAAATCAAAGTAAAATTACAAAGAAAATGAGAAAAGAGAGGGCGACACACTTTAATCCGAGATTGTTGTACCAGCTTCTCATTAACGTGTCGGGGGTGGGAAAGTGTGGGGGAGGAGGGTGATAACGCCTTCTTGAACTCGAGTTCTACACATACCCTCGTTGACCCTCTCAAAGTGCAATTAAATAGGCCTAAGAAGTGTAGTGAGTCGCGTTTGACGGGGAGTTGGAAAGGGAGAGAATAAATTGTCTTTCTATGCTTGTGTCAGGGATGGAAGGAGGGAGAAATTGAAAAAAAATTAATAACCTTCGGCCAACGGCGCGTGTTCGGTCCTTAGCTGGACTGTTAATGAGACCATTATAGTGTCGCCTGATTAGGCCTACCATGGTTATAAGGACTTAAAGCATATAATGGCGTCTCTTTTCTTTCCTTCAGCTTCCTTCCTTTTCCTTTCCTTCCACTTTCATCCCCCTCCCCAAAGCAAAGAAGGGATAGAGAGCGCTCGCGAGTCCGTGAAAGACAAAGAAAAATTAGCCGAAATTTTCGTTGGAGCGATACCGTTTCAGTGCCCTTTTGTGTTCAACGAGCTTTTAGCCTTGCAAGGTCATTGGAATCTGCACAGGGAAAGAAAAGTTGAACGAGCCAACTTTGAAGGGCCCTGTCAAGCGAATAATTCACCTTCGGATGTGACAGAATTGTTGGAATTCCCCCATTTTTTTTTCCTTGAGGGGGGGGGGGTATTTTAGACATGGGAAAACGTGCTTCGAAGTGTTGGCTGTTTTTATGTATGTTAAATCTCTCCCACCACACATGGCGCTCCAGCGTAATGCACCTGAAAGCAGGATCTGTGTTACACGTTGGTGGTAACAATGGTAGCCGAGGAAGGCAGACACACCAGGAAGTGCGGCTCTTAGCTCTGTGACCAATTGCGTTAGGTTTTATTAGAGCATCTTAACCCAGGCAGAATTAGAACTCACACATACACGTACGCTACAGTTTCTGTGAATGGCCTTTCTGTCCCCGTCGTTCATTACTTGGAAAAGGGAAAAACCTTGAGAAGACAATCAATTGCTTGAGAGCTGGCCACCCCTAACCATGAATTTAAAGTTTGCGGTATAACCTAGGATCAACGGTGAGTTCCCTTGGGTGGTCACAGTTTAGATTCTTCTCTGTTTAAAGTAACTCTTCGTAATAATTCCCCAAATCAAATTCGGCGGCAAACACCTTTTTTTAGTTGGAATGAGTACAAGCTGGTTGATACACAAGCTAACCTTCGAAAATTCCAGAAAGGATGGTTGAACGAGAGCCGGTGAACGAGAGCTAATTATACAGTCGAGAAAAGAAAAAAAATGGGGGAGATTCTCGCAATCGATGTTGACTCACATGCACTCGAGAATAGAAGATTCAATGGAACTGGTTAACAATGGAGTTTTAGCTCGCTGGCTTTTGTGGCGTGGGGAGGAGACAGTT
Source organism: Triops cancriformis (assembly GCA_020615345.1). NCBI lineage: Eukaryota > Metazoa > Arthropoda > Branchiopoda > Notostraca > Triopsidae > Triops > Triops cancriformis. The sequence continues at coordinate 108,889 of JAHZNP010000131.1, forward strand.
AGACAGCGTGAGTGTTAATGTAAAAAAGTAGAACAATTAGCAATTGTCGTGTGACGTCTGGATTTGGACAATGCTTGGCTTGACCAAGCAGGGGTTAAAAATAAACGCCGGCGGGGGGATGGAACACATTCTGCTTTGGACTCAAATTCCGTGAGTAGTGGAGCATGGTACGAGCGCGTAGTTAGTTAGTCTTATCTCGGACGTTTTAGCTTAATTTGGGGGCGTTGTGTAAAGTCCCAATTTGAGGTTTGCCCGCTTCACCCCTTTTGTATTAAAAGAAGTTGAGAGGGAACAGCGAGACGGGAGAGAATTAGTGAGCCGAGGCCACGTTTTTAAACAAACACAGTTTATAGAAGGGAAGAGACGCCCTATTCAAAAGGTGGACATCTAAAGGGTTTTGAGTTTCCAGCGAGGGTGTATATGTTTTGTTAATTCATGCATTGGTGTGTATGTGTGTGTGTGTGTGTGTTGGCGTGAGGGAAGTTTTAGTTAGAACCAGGGGCCAGCACAAGAACACAAGGTAATAAGAGGAGCGGAGATAAAGAGAGAGAAAATGAGACAGAGAGAAAAAAGCGAGAAACGTCAAGCGCTTAAGGTTTAAAAGCCAAAAAGCTCCTTTGTAAAGCTTTTTGTATTAGCAAGCAACGGGATGTCGGTGATTAGCTGCGTTAATTAAAGCCATCAACGTGGCGGCAGATTGCTCGTCAAGTGACACTTCCTTGTCACGAAAGGGTCCGTTAATGAAGACGAAGGAGGACCTGTAATGAGTCTTAATCGCTCCTCGTGTCACACACACATACAAAAGCTTGATAAGCACTCTTCCCCCTCTTTTCAGATCCACTTTTTTTTTCGGCCTTGTTTTTGCATCTCCTTTTTTCCGGGGCAGTTAAGTTCGAAAACCATAGGGGAAGCTGAGGAAAAGGCAAAGTGTATCGCATTACTGATTAAAGGCGCCAATTTTTTGAAACATATTTTTCTTTGTTTCGAGTGCAGGATTTTTTGTGCTATCGTTGACTCTTCCTCCGGGGAAATGGATTGATGAACGAATCTAGAGCTAATCAAATGCTGGGAGCACCGCGTCTGGAACTTTTGTAGTTCCCAAGAGTCTCCTAAAAGAACTTACCTCAGGCGCTGAGAAAAGGGGGGAAGACAAGTGAGAAACCGAGTATAATATTAAGGCGAAATTACACATGGTGAGCCCGGAATGCATCACCAGGGAAACACGTTCATTTACCACCTCAAACACCCAATGGACTTGTTTTTATGGGGTTTTATTGCATAACAGCTCCCTCACGTCTCTCCAGAAGAAAAGAAGACACGATAAAAGGAAGTTGGAATTAACTACCACTGCTAAGGGTTTTCCGCCACCATTGTTGTTTGCGGCAGTAATTTTCACCCTGATTAGAACATTTTTTCGGGTTCGTCTAAGGGACGTTGAGCGATACACTTTATTCGTTTGGACAATATTGTCGAGAAATAACGGAGAATCTGTTAAAGAAAAGTATCAGGGTTGTTAAAAGTGTGTGTAGGAATGAATATGTTCCACAAGAGTAAAAGCAACTAGAAACTTTACTAGTTTATTGTTGTATTTATTTAGGTAAACAATTTCACTAAATTCTAGTTATATAAGTAGTTCGGTAGAATATCGTTGGTTTTCTTGTTAATTCTGGAAAATTCAGGACATCCATCGTGGCAACAATTTTTTTTATTATTATTATTAACCATCGTAGCATAGCCTATTGACGGTCATGTATTTTTTTTTAACTTGATACAAAACTTTCTTTGTGGAGGAGGGAGCATTCACTGACGAAGTTTAGAGGTTTTCACGCAAATATAATTTTCGAATTGGCTTTAAAAGTGTAGCAATGATGTAGGAAACAAAAGGTAGAGTTCAGTTCGGGCAAGAGAAGTTACAAAGTTATGAAGGCAAGAAGGGAAAAAGTCATGGACAGCGCTTGACAGGCTTAGTTTAAGTCTGATTTCTTATTTGGTTCAAAAAATTAGCCGTATGGGGAATGATAGAGGGGTTTGACAGGATAGTGTAAGCATTAAAGTGTAGGCGGTGTTTGCTCAGCATTCTTAAGAGCTTTGCTCTATCTTTGTTGAAGCTTCTGCAATGAAACAATAGGTGAGGTAGATCCTGTCTTGATTGGGATTGGCAGCCACATGAATCATTGTCCGTTTTCTTAATACGTTTTAAATAGTGGAGGGTTGGAAAATGAAGCGTTCTTGCTTGAATAACTTTTGACAAGACTGTTCTGGGAAGCTTGGTTGCAATTATGGGTTTGAACAAAATTTTGAGCTAGGCATTGAGCTCGATTTTCCCCGTTTCAGACTTTCGCCTGATTCAGAAAGCCGATCTAGCTTCACAATTATTCCAATTTTCTTGTCCTCCCCAACCTGGTAACACAGTCTGGAAGAAAAAAATCCGTCGTCTCTAGGACTTCGTTTCCACCAGGCAAACTATTAAAAGAGTCGTGGAAAGTGGTTTAGAATGTCAAAGGGCCTTGTTATGACGTCACGACATCCTTAAACCTTGCAACAAATTGAAAATCCTTCACTTTTTTCACTTCAAGCTTTCCAGTAGAGGACAGCCAGGTCTCCTAATTTCCTCCTCTGAAATGTCAATCTTTTCGTGCATTCTGAACCCTTTCCTAACAGGGTTTTCGTGCACTGTTTGCGCAGTTTCTGTCCCCATCTTTTTTTCCCTACACTTTGAAACTTTTAGTGTTGTTATGTTATGTCTTATTGTTCGTTTTGTCGAGTTTGTCCCCAGAATAAAAATACTTATGTGTGCCTTTCTATGTTGTGTTCGATTGCAGGCGCCATGGCACCGTGGAACGAGACGAATTCGTTGCCGAACGCGAGTCCTTTGCTAATGTTGCAGCGCAGCCCGGCGGCTTTGGCTCAGATTGCCAGCTTCATGGGCCAAAGTGGCGCTTCAGAAGCGCGGTTTACGCTCGACGGGAGTACAGTGAACCATCTGCAAGACGCATTAGCGGCCGGGGATTTCGCGCTCATTCGCCCGCTCCATAACGACGTCGGCTATCTGTGCAAATCTTGTCAACTCTTGTACCCGAACGAAGCCGCCATTACCCAACACCAGCGGGCGGGGTGTCCCAAGCGTAGCGGCTCGGACGCGCCGTCGGCGTACCAGCCGCATTACATCCGTCTCATTCTGCAGCAATATGAATGTACCACTTGCCACAAATCCTTCACGGACGCGTTGGATGTCCGCGCGCATTGCCAAAGCGAAAGCCACCAGCGTCAGCAGAGCCATTCCAACTACCACCACCCGCTGCCCAACGGTGACAACCAGCCCCTGACGCCGAATTACCAGCCCTCCAGTGTCGAGGGTGGACGGACGCCCAATGCGTCACCTTCGGGGGCCCTCAACTCGCAAATTGAAGACGTCGTCAAGCAATTAACGGCCTTAGCCCAAGCTACTTCCGGTCACGTTGGTGGCGGCCACCGGCCGCCCGTGCAATCTCCCACAGATTCCAACGCTAATATCGCCCGCAAGGAAGCCACGCCTACTAGTACTGGCCCTACTCCCACGTACGGGCATTAAAAGTTTTGGAATGATTGACTTTGGGGTTTTCCGGCCCGTCAGTGGCGCGAAAATGGAACACACGATTGTTGCACCTCGTTGTTTTGCGTTTCTTCATTCATTCTTGTCAATGGTCCCCCCCCCTACACTTTGGCAGGGGGGAAATTATGTGGTGGAAAGGTGGTGTTTTGGTGGTAAGCACCACTCCTTGGTGGCGCTGCCACCCTCAGAAAGTTTGTGTGTGTGTCTGTGGCAGTGCAAAGCACGCTGGGTACATCGATTTCATTGCGTAACAATGAAAAAAGCGCTTTAAAAGGGAAAATAATGTTCCCTGGCAAAAGGAAGATTAAAAAAATCGAAGACTCTGACCTTCACATCAAAAGGTGCAGCTCGTCAGTAACCGAGGATTGTGGACTTTTTCTGGCAGAAAATGACTATCTGGGCTATCAACAATACGAGTACTTTTGGAATATTATTGTTAAAGAAAGGAAACAAAAATCTGAAAACAAAAAATAACACTTTCCCGCCCCCAGTTTTTCGTGTGAATGTCCGTTGTTATGTGATCTAAGTGTGTTATATGCACAAGTTTAAATGTTGGAAAACGTCTGAAATAATGGTTGGTATGCGATTTAACCCATGACAATAAGGAAAAGCCTCAATGAAAATGAAGAGTATGAAGACGGTGAAGCAGAAGAAAAAGAAGAAGCATCCTCGGTTCACGGAGCGTGCACCGAATATCTCCATGGTTCCTATTCGCTGTAGTGATATTGTGACAAGCAAAAAGAAGCAGAAATAAGCTCCTCCCCCTACCCCTTTACAGTAATACGCAAAAGTGGAAAATGCACCCCAAAAATCCTTCATAATCACCTCCGTTGCCCAATTTCGTTTCATCGAGAGAAGAAGAACAAATTTGGGTCTCCTCAAGATTCCTCGTGTACAGAAATAGTTTTGCTTTGTTTCTTTTTGTAAAAAAAAATACTTAAAAACGGAGGAGTTGTTGAGGGATTTTGTGTTTCTGAAGAAAAAGTGCGGAACTCATTCGATTGGATGAAAACATTGGGAGAACGACTATATAACATATATAGAGAACTTTACGCGAAAAAGTGTTAGGTACCCTTTCAGAGAAACCAATCCTAGTGAGCAAAGATTTCGCGTTCATAACATTCCCCTGAATTTTCATGGAAACACCCTTCACATTATGTTCATTGTATTTTGTTGGCCTCTCTAAAAATCGTTTTTTCACCACTTAGCCAAATATTCTAGAACAGAAAAGAGAATTTAAGTCAGGGGCTCAGGCTTTTGGAAGGGGTTGAAACTACTTAGAAGAAATTTGCCTCATCATGACGAAATGTAAAGCCCGCCTCATTTCCAGTCCCAGAAAGTTATAATTTTTGTATTCATCACCGTTTCTTAGTTTACATTTTTGCGCGGAAGGGGAAAATGTGTTGGGAAGCGCAAAATGGTATTGATATTGCAGGGGGAGGAGTTTAATGGCAAAGGGTGGGAAGAAACCAGAAGTGACTCATTTTTTTTGTCGTTACATTTTTTTGTTGTATACGAAGATAAAACGGAAATTGTTCATTTTTGTCCACGAACGGAAGAAATCGTTCGCTTTTTCGTTTTACGTTGTTGGAACGGTTAACCCTCCCCTCACCCCCGCTCCCCCTTTACTCCCCTTTCTTGCATATTCATTAGTGGTGACACCGGCCTGAGCTTTTAAGCACCAACAACAAGGGTTCCTACTTGATAAGCCTTGTAAACGCCGTAATTACCGTTTGTGTACGAAAAACAAGAGAACCGTGACGCAAAAAAAAACAATCGTTTTGGCATTTCTTCATTTTTTATTTCTTGAATGTCAAAAGAAGACACCAAGGAAATTGCACATGTTGATTTTTTCAGGAAAATTATTTGAAAATGGCTGCACAACCATTTAAGCAGACAAATGAGGGCCCCAGCAGCGAGGTCTCTATGCATTTCCCTTAAAACAGCATTGATTTGCGAAAAATCGAACGTTTCGCAACACAGGAGACAGTTCTCCCATCTGTTCCGCAATAAATTCACAGTAATTCGCAGGAAGGACGTACAGAGACACTTAGATTTCATGTTTCGCAGTTCAGTCAATGAGATTAACCGTCCGAATTTGTCCACAACAGTGGGGAAAAAAATCAACTGCATTATGGAAGACGCAGCGCCACCTTGAAAAAGGTTTGAGATGTTTCATATGTTTGAGAGCCGTTTCTCTCACTAAGCCTAACTGTTTCATTTAGAAATGCAGACTAGGAAAAAATTGGCAAAATTATGGTCCCTATCCTGTTCGTATACTCGGACGCTCTCGTTCGGTTTTTGGGCCAGACCCTTTTCCTGTGCGCTAGGCCTGCAACGCTAGGCCCTTGATGAAAAGCCCTCGCGGTCCATTTTTTGGTGGAAAAACAGTTTATGACACTGTTCCTACCTCAACATGGTTACTCAAGTTCCTACTGTAAAGCCTCTTGAATCATCATGAATTACTGGCTCCACCCCCTTACCCTTAACCCCTCCCACATCTCCTTTCTAAAAGTTGTATATTATAAGTGTATTGGCAACTGCGAGAAAGCGAAAATGGACAAAAAATTCGAGGGGAATCTGAGTTTTTCTTGCAGTGAATTTAATTAAGACAACAGGATTCGAAAACATTCGCAGAACTCAAATCATTGATATTCGAAAAAAATGAGCTTTGAACTATTCATCTGGTGACTTGAATATGTTCTCCCTTTTGTTAATTTTATGTTTCGTGTGTGAAGTGTATGTTTGAATCCTGTGAATCCTTGATATGTTTAACCAGTGGAATGAAGAATGTGCGAGTTTCGTTCATTACAGAATATTTTGTTAATTCTTACAAACACAACACATGTGTTGGATATGTATATCATCCCGCCGATTATCTTTGTACATAAGTTTTGAGCCATTTTTCCCGGACGAAAAGCATCACTTATACATAGCAATGTTGTTTGTTCAAACATGTACACCCCTTTCACCCTTTTCACCCTCCAATTTCCCTGCGACCTTGATGCCCCCTATGGTTCTGTATAGAATACAGTTGTGTCATATATTCCTCACCGAATTCACTTCTAAGAAATTAAAGGTTTCGATATTGTTAAGAAACAGGATGAACTTGAACGCTTCGGAAGATTAATATTTTAGTATAATCCTTCGGACCAACGGGAAAGGAAGCCACCAGGAGGAAGACTTTTAGCATAACTGCCTGGGAGCCATCTTGGAAGGTAGCCGAATTATCGAAGTCGTATTTTAATTACTTAAGAAAGCTTTGGTTGTTAATTTGGACCACAAGTTAATCTAATTTATTTTCAAAGCCTGAGAACACAAGCCGTGCGCCTTTTAATTAACTGGAGAGCAGCAGAGAAAGTACGGAAGCCTTTTTTCTATTGTTGATGGGGGCGCTGGTGAAGGGGTTCAAAAGGCACGAGCTTCTATGGTATGGTAACCGTTCGAAAAGGAATAAAAAACGAAAGGGGGAATGAAATAAAGCAAAATGGGAGAGAGTGGGGGTGAAACTGGAATGGAAAAAAAGAATGACTCTGTCCACATCTTTATTGATCGAGTCTCCTCTGAATTTTTTTTCCCTATTCTGCATACGTCAAGGCAAGAGCCCTAGAAGACAGGGGGGGGGGGGGTGAATGTACCAAAGAAAGAGGCTTTAGACGAGCCTATGTAACTAATGCAATCTTTGTCTTCTTTTGCCGGGTGCACACACTCAACCTCTTTTGGGAAAGAGAGCTCAGACAATAAAAAAAGTCAGAGGAGAAGGCCGAAGAAGACGAAAGAGAAGACGAGGTTTTCCGTCTTGAATGTCGCAAGTTTTTTCCACAATTTTGCATGTGCCTTCTTTGGAAGGAACCAAAGGTAAAAAAAGACGCAGTTGTAAAACGAAAGGAAAAGGCTATAAGTCTTGTGCCTAACAAATCTTCCTAACTACGAAAGGGAGAAGTTGTCTTGCTGTCGAAAAAAGCAAGAAGAATTTCAATAAATGTCACCGCGTGACTTTTTGCACACAAGTTGTTTGCTGTGATCTTGCAACGTTGCCTTGCAAACGATCGGAACCCTTGCTATAACAAGCTCATTGGAAAATCTCCTAACATGTCCGCGACTAACGATTCATCAGAATTCTGTTTTCAGTTTGTGGAATGGCGTGTTTTCAAAACGGCACAAGTTCTGCAGCATTGGCTTCTGCAACTGCGTGTACATGTGGCGCCATCTGCTATGCAATGCAATTATGATAGACTCCTAAGGAATTAGCGCAATGGTCACGGAAAACAACAACCTTATGTTGGATTTAATACTCCAGGTGGTTCGGAGCTTGACCATCGTAACCCGACGACTCCTCTTGAAACCTTGCGCTTTATATTTGGCGCAGAAAATGAGACGACCCTTGCTTATTTGGCACCCATTACTACTAACGGTTGCTATGGCAGCTCCCTCGGAAATTGAAATAAAGTTTTCCTTTTTTTGTTAAAAAAGCAAAAAGAATTCTTCCATGTATGTACGTCTCACGGGAGTCTTGTCAGGAATAGGGTAATCTAATTCCTACTTTTTAAAGAAAAGAACGTTCTCCCAACCAATATGGATTTGCATCTTCATTGCCTTTCTTCTCTCCTCTAGCGTCTTCTTAGGCTTGAACTCTTTTCGCGCTCTTCTTCCCTCGTAATTGCATTTTTAGATCGAAGGAAACGCCTTTTTTTCGTACAGATATAAAAAAGTGGCTAAATTCATTCCATAGGGGGTTGATGAACACATTAAAAAGCGAGTCTTGAATTGTGTTGGGGGATACAAGAGTAAAATGTTCTTTTAAATGGCGCAGGCAAGCTGGCAGCCTTCAACAAGCGACTAATCCACAAAGTCCCTCTATTAAGAATCGTGACAGCATTTATAGAAAGCTTTTTTGGCTGCGTGATGGCTACTAATGACTTCCTTACCCCAAAATTCATTTTTCTTCCTCTAACGCCACTTTCCCCCTCCCTCCCCCCCACCTCATCTTCATTCTTCTTTTCTCCTAGCTCACCAAGAGGAACATTACCAAATCCAGTAACCAAATAGTTTGCCTTTTATTTTTAAAGCGTGAAACCTTTTTCTGAAAACATCTTGAGCGCCTTTTTTGTTTCCTTTCCATTCTCATCAAATATTACTGTAGCTAAGTATGTTCCGTTCTGCGTTTTTAGTCTCATTGAATTTGAAAAGAATGCAACATGACCCAGCACTAAATTATTAGCGTCAGATGGTTTTTTGGTGCTTTACTTTGCCCGTAACAACAAATGGTCGTCTATGCTTCACTGCCGATTCAACAACGTTCGGCTTCACGTGTAATCACGAATTTCTCACAAAACACTTTCATCACAATTATGAAAGTTCTTCTTTGTGCGACATATCCAATTTTGTGATTTTCGTAACAACTGGACGCAACGCACTCAAACTTTCTGCGATTATTATGAGTTTAACGAGACTGGAAAATAACTTCCACGTTGGCACGTTCCCTAATTATCTGTTGTGCAATTCCCATTGAGTAACTGCTATGGATATTTTTTTGACTGCACATACTACACTACCCACATTACCATAATTGTAGTGTAATCTTTCACATTTTTGTGCAAATCGTAATTTCACTTACAAGCAAGCTAAAGGACTTTTTGCCGTTCAATCTGTTTCCGGCTGTGTTCATACGTTCATCCAAACTCTTGCATACAAGTCGCAATTATGAGCAAACCATTTTAAATGAAAACCCACCTTAGCACCCAGAAGATTTATAACAAGCCGGGATATTAACAAAAATGTATTCACGAAGTGTTGGGAAAGTTCCTAGAAATTAATTTGCTACATATTAATACCTAGTGGCAATTAATTATCAAGCTTCCAAATTCAGAATCTACGTCAGGAGCAAAGAGATTCTGAATTCTTGTTCCCCTCTTCATCTCAAGTTTACATTTAGGAATGTTACCTGTGCCCGGCTTGGAAGTATCTTAAGTTTGATTTATTATTCAGTTCACACCAGCCTTCAGAATCAAGAAGATTTTTTATTCATTTTTTATTATAATTTTCCCAGTCTCCAGGTTCGCTGCTTTCGTGAACAGGAGAGCGACTTTAACTTTTGTGCAGTCGTGGGGTTAGTAAAAGTTAAAAAAGGGCTTGAAGCTGAACCCATAAAGCGCACAGTAATGTATTGTATAAAGGTGGTCATCCTAAAAGAAGCGGAAACCTGAAAGCTTGTACTTGTTCGCCATAATTTTTAAAAGACCGATTTATGGTCTACCCTCGTTTTGCATTAACCTCTCTGACATCTCCTCCGAGTGTGCGCGATAGTAACACCTCACCTCCCCCAGTGAAAGTAACCCTGGCTGATTAACAAGGTGATTATAAAGGCGTAATTTAGTTTCCATGAGGATCGTGGGCGCCGGTTCAACTTACTTTCGTCATTGTCGATCAAGGAACTCATGATTTAGATTTTCGGACGATTAACAAAGGCGAAAGAAGTAAAACGAAATATAATCATAGATATTCAAGAGGAGTAGAACCAAGTTTTTCTACAAGTTTCTGTATAAGAAGCTCTTGGTGGGGAAATTCGAAACTTTTTAAGATCTCGTAAAAGTGAAAAAGCAGGAAGGAACTTCATTGTTGCATCATTTTGCGACTTTGCAAGTTGGAACATTTGTATGCTAACGGAAGTGAGTTGGAATTCAAGTTACGGACTGAGGAAAGGACTGTGAGAAAAAGCTCCGTCGATTCGAGAAACTTATTCTCTTACACTGCCAATGAAACCCAACGATAAATTGTTCGTTTTCTTATTCAGGAAAAGGCATTCAACATGCATTTTTCTGTCTCTTTCACTCCTTCTGCGAATTGAAATGGCACTAGAACAGGAATCTCGAGTTTTTTTTAAATAATCAACAATTTTGGTTTCGTTTTACGGTATCACGGTATCACGGTATCAGTAGAAGATCTTCCATTGTAAAATTGTGATAGGATGATTTTGGTATTAGGGAAAGGATTTGATTACTCCCTTAGCTAGTTCTAGCGGACGAAAAGAAAGTTTTGTGCGTCTTATTCTTGAAGCTTCAAGTTTAGGCAGTTAAAGGTAATTAGCTAGAGTTGGGGAACGAAATCCTGACCTGTCATTCTATGACGGGAAGAAACCGCCACCAGGCATTCAAAAGACACACACGAAGCAAGACGTACACGCAAGAATCGAATTACAGGCCTAACTCAGTAGCTGGGGGGGAGTTTGTAGAGCTTTCCTTATTCTGTATAGTTTTCAATGTAATTTGTTTTTATTTCTTTTTTTTATAAAGCTAAACATAAAATGAACTCATTATTCATGGATGCTAGACATGTTCTATTGAAGCCCATTTCAAATGAAAAGCGAGTTTTACGATGAATACTTCGACCATCAATTGAAAGTTAATTATATTTTATTATGTCAAATTATTCGAATAATTAATTTAAGTATTATACCGATTAACTTTAATAGGGATTAAGCTTAATCTTTACTCTCAGTTAATTTATTTAATATACCATTGATTTTCCCCACGCCTGATGGATTTTCAAATATTCTATTTCACTTTTACATTGCTTCCCTGTTTCAGAGGATTTTAACTAGCTGAGATCTACAATTCGACCAAACAGTATATTAAAGAAATGTCGTTATTTTTTTAAAAAATAGTTTCCTTTATGCTTAGTTGTTCCGTTATTTCTTCGTTAAAAGAGCCCAGAAATAAGGTTTTCTTGCAATGCAGTAGTTAACACAATGTCCGCTAATGGCGCTAGCATGCATGCTACGAAACTTGTAAGAAACTGTCCCTTTCCTTTTATTTCCCTTCCTTTGCTGCTTAATCCCGCCTTAATCTTAAGTACGGCGTGCATGTGTTATTGACTTTGTTTTGCCAGTGATTTTTGCATTTTATTCGCTTGGTTGTGTGGAATTTGGCCAGCCAATTAATATATTAACGTTTTGGTTGAAAAGCTTACATTTAAACCCTTGGCCGCTTAAGTTTGCCAAGTTCTCGTTGTTTTTGCTTCCTTTGTTTGGTAAACATTCCCCGAGTTACATGTGGTTAGTGACGTTTCACTCATGACAAGAGCTTCCGTGAGACAAAAGACGGCCTTGAAGGTGACATTAATTGCATTGTCAGTGCTAAGCGTCCAGAGTCAGACACTAATAACCGGGATAGGCAATCGAGTCAACAAAATGGCCTTGAACTCGGCTACATGTGACGCAGAGTGCAACAATCATGTCCCTACACCGACACCCAAACCCTATTTGCGGAGTTCTTTAGCCCGGACGATGTATAATCGTATGCAACAAAATCAAGCTTTGCAGAGATTCGATAAGAGCGTGGTAGGAAAAAGTAACCCTCTAAAAGTCCATTAGATAAAATTTTGTTGACTTACCAACAGTGAAATAAATAATAGAGCTATTTTTCAACCAATAGGCTAATTTTTCCTAATTATAGCTCTTCTCAAGTTTTTGTTTCCTTCTTCGGCATATATATTATCATTTGTGGCATATTTGCAGACGTGATACGTTCCCAGTCATTCCCAATAAAAATAAACCAGAAACGAAGTACAGGATGAGAAAAGGAAATGGCAAACACTTCGTGTTCGCTGTAAATGGGTAAAATTGAACACCTGACGCCATTAGATATTTATAACACATTTAAATATTAATCCACCCTGGCCTGGTTAAATATAAAGATCCGTTTCTTGATCGTGTTTCTCAGATTCGCTCCGTTATATCAATAAGCATTTTCGACTGGAAAGCCGGTTCATAAGCAATTTTCGTTGTCAAGGGATGCAATCGTTAGGCGAATGATCGGTTTGTTGACTTACTACTTACGTTTAACATATTCATGTGAGGATGTTCAACTTTTCGACGGGCCGGGAAGGAAAGACCTGCATTATAAAACGATTTACATGCAAATGGTATGTAAAACATTGTAAGAAGCGCGTGAAACCGATTGGCAGTACTTCTTTGGCATCCCTAAGAAGTTTCGTTATCGCGATCCTTAGAATTCTGAAGGAATCTGTACATGTGTCAGATATGCCATGTTATTTGGGGATTGTTCCTTAGGATATTAGTTTGCACATAAGCCTACTTGTACGATCTGTGCAGTTGCGCTGATCATGTTAGTAGAATCTCGTATTTGCCTCACCAGTGGGTTCGTCAATTCGACGACGTAAATTAAAAACGTAGACCTTGTTCAGCGTCAAAAAAATTTAGACACCTACACAACAGAGACTTGCGTGAACCTTATCTCGCGTTTGCATCTCCCGCGTCGGTAACGTTCATTGTTACTAGCAATGAATTGCAGCGCTGACGGAAAGAGTATTCGTTGTTGTCCAATACGTATGCTTAAAGGGCAATGGACACCAATAACGCAAATAGAGACTTGGATGGGTTAATATAATATACATTATTCCAAGAATAAAGAATTTCGTTTCGTTTTTTTTCTGACCAGTCGTTCTGGAGATATTTATTTCCAAAGTTTTCGCCTTTGCCCGCCATGAGAAGCGTGACGTCACGGGCGGGAAAATTCGAATGTCAGATTTCTTATTTCCTAAATATCTTCGTTATTATTTCGCACCTGAAAAAAGGACACTTCTTTCGAAAACTAAATTTTTCGCTCTTTTTTATAAGATAAAGTTTTTTTTTGGGTGTCCATTGCCCCTTAAGGTGTGACCGTTTGCTTTGGTCGTTCTTCAGGTCGAGCAGTGCGCTGAAGAACTCCAACCTCAATAACCTGTTTAATTGTATTGTAATTGTATTTGGTCTGATAGTGAAAAGTTGAATTGCAGTTTAGTCGTGTTTTTTCGGCTTCGGCGGTAAAGTTTGCCCTGATGGAGATACTGATAGCAGTTCTCTTCGTTTTATACCGCTTTATAGGTTTCTAGTTACTACAAACAGTTTTGCATAGATAATGCGAATTCCTGGAAAGGGTTTTGGCGAATAAGTACCGTGCAAATCCAAGGAATTAAGAAGAGTTGGAATTTTGTAGGGGAGAAAACCACTTGTTTTTACATCTTCACGTTCGAATAATGATAGCTTTTACGTTTTGGGCAGCGTTGCGGGTCATTGAAACAAACAGAACAACTATACTGACGGAAGCAATTTTGGGTCAATACAACCTTATTTCCTTGCCTTGTGTTTCTTTAAAGCTTCCTTCGGAAAGCGTGAAATTTTCGTAACATTTGTTCAGCCGTAACTTTGGTACCTTCACATGGAAATTTTCAGTTTACGCCGTGTGTCAGGAGAGAAAATTCCCCTTCTATATTATTCATGTAAGTGTGCAGTCTTGTTAACTCATTACTGTTTTTTTAGTGAGTTTAACATGTTTTCTGGTAAGTTCAGTACCTGCCTCTTTTTCAGCTATCGAGTAAAGTTGTTAGTTTACGACGGAAGCCTAAAGGAAGGCTTGATAATGATTACTGACGTCACGATTTACTTTTAGCGTTTGAAGGTGACCTTAAATTAGTAACTTTCGCTCATTATGTTTGATGCGTTGTCTGCGGGTCGTTAAATTCACACCAGAGGCGTGAGGCCCAAAATATTGTCGTATCCGGTTTGCTTTTTTTTTCTTGCACTACTCTATTTTCGTCTCGTTGTCTGATTTTCCTGTCCCCTAAGGCCGTTTACTAGTCTCTTGTAGGCCTATCGCACTCTTCCAGTCTACTGAGTTTCTTTGAATTAGCTCGTTACCAAATCCCGCAAGGACTCATTTGTCCTAACCGCAAGAACACCACGACGTGTGTATAAAAAATATTCTCCCCTCTTGTGTGTGTAGTTTCTGGCCTGGGAAGTGAAGGTAAGGGTAAAAAGGTGTATTCGTCATAGCACATTAAATAAGTTAGGAGTAATTAAGGCTAATTTTCGTCGCTGCCTTGCCACCTTAACTTCTTTTGGGCGACTGGCTCATTATCTTCCAGGGCCTTTTTAACTAATTATTGTTGGCAGGGTTTTCCACCCAAGAGCGAAAGAGACATGTATGAAAAGCTACTTCGAGTTTAATTTTCTTTTCTTCCTGAGGTGTAATGTACAGCTCCACTAATTAATAAACCCCTCAGCGGAACAAAAGAAACTTTTCTTGACCAACTCACAGCTGGGCTTGCCTCCGGTGGCAAGCTGTATTTGGTGTTAATAACTCCCCTTTTTGTAGACCCTGACGAGGTTTTTATTCATATTCTCGGCTAGAATTTCGACACAGAATTGACTCACAATTCTTTTTCTGGGTAGCTTGAGGGAGGAGGAACAATAATAAACAAGGAAGTAGTGTGATACACATTTAGAAAAGAACAAGTTCGTGAGGGCAAAACTTTGTGTGACTTCAGTTCCATGAATAGTCATTCTGCAAATTATTTCGTTGCACACTTATGAACTTATGGCTAGTTTACAATTAATGCCTTGGTTATTAAGTTTGGTAGTCTGTATTGATTTTCACTTTTTCACGGATGTTGATTTGAGAAGCAAGTCTAATGTTTATATTATTTGGATAATTCCGTAAGTACCGAAGGTGGGTTCTAACCTATGAAATAGGCTATGGTATTGTTTTTTAGATTATACAGCGACCAAAGCTGTGAATCGCGCGTTCAGATTATTTAGATTGCAGAGTGTAAGTTATTC
Source organism: Triops cancriformis (assembly GCA_020615345.1). Classification (NCBI taxonomy): domain Eukaryota; kingdom Metazoa; phylum Arthropoda; class Branchiopoda; order Notostraca; family Triopsidae; genus Triops; species Triops cancriformis. Next base: position 124,098 of record JAHZNP010000131.1, read on the forward strand.
ACGAATTGTTTATCTTGGGAGTTTGTCACGTTTTGTAGCATTGGGAGAAATGGGATGTTAAGCTAAGGTTTACTAACGATCCTTTTTTTTTTCTTTTTGGGGGGTGCCAATGACTCTGTATAGTGGTACCGAGTGGATCATAATTCACTCCCGGACGTCTTAGCAGCTACATTTCTCCAGTTCCATGTCGACGCCGCGACTCAACAATTCCTTGACACCTGTGAAGCCAAAAGTGATTGGCTGTTCACTCAACTGTGGCATTTGGTGGCCAAAGCTTTCTTAGCTTTTTTCGTCTCGCAAACTTCCGTCAATGGGTGAGTACGAAAGCTTCTTATTCTGTTATCCCACCTTTCCGAGTAGTTCAATTTTCTTTTATTTAAGCACCGAGCAAAAGTCACGAAAGACACGAGTTAAACTAATTTCTTTATAGCTCGAATGTGTGTTTTGTACATTTGCACTTACGCGGAATTAGTGCTAACAAACAATGGATAATTGACATTGTTGCGTAACTGGTTTCCGTGATTACGTAAATCCTGCATGGACGCCTGGCTTGTGTGAATGAATAAAGATGTTTTGCATTGTTTCGTTGCCGATTTTGTGATAGCTGAACATAAAATCGAGACCCAAGTCTAAGGGAAAATGCATTGTTGCGTGATTCGTGGGTTATAGTTACGTTCAAGTTCAACGTAAAAAGGGCAATGAATTCCACTGTTTCGTTACGAATCCTCTCGCTTTTGAAATGAACATCGAAATTGAACGCAGAGCTGGTACTATTTTCATTCTTGTATTACTGGTTTCTCCTAGCTTAAAGAGAAAATCGAACGCACGTTCGAATTGAATGCTCTTCATTGTCGTACACTTCATTGTTGTACAGAGCTTACATGAAGCTCAATTGGACAATCAGGAATTATTTTCGTTGTTCCAAGTTTTGTCATTCGTGTGGACATAAACTCAAAGCCTAAATGTAATATCGTACTGCTGAAACTGTTCATTGTTGCGGGGTTCGTATTTTGGTATTTTCATGAAACTAACGACGTGCACTGATTTCCTTCGTGAAGCTAAGAGTTGACATGTATACTGATTACCATAACAAGCGTTAAATTATATTTTATACTTACGTTTCAAGTTTTTGCGTTTTGAAACCAATTTATTAATTGAATACTAAATTGAATTTATCAGTTATTACAATAATTGAGCCAAATACATCGCAAAACTTGTAGGATATGTTTTTTTCTTTCATTCTATTTATTATTTTTATTCTATTTTCTTCTATTTTTCTTTTTGCGCTCCCTAGCTTTCCAGCACGAACAGGTAGAGTATTTTTGGGCCAATTTGTAAGTGAACAATGGAAGTAGATTAAATAACGAACTGCTTAAACAGATTTCTGCAACTAGCGGGTATCAGGAATTTTTTTTTCTTAACTTCAGCTGTGTCCATTGGGAGGGAAGGGGTTCTAAATTCATTCGTTGGCCATTTTCATCGCTTAAATGCTTCACGGCAGTTTTTCATTGTTGACTGTTCTTTCCTGCGTAAATCACGTTGGGTGGTTCGTTGTTTTTTTATTACGCACCCGTTGTTTTTTTAATATTTGAGAAGTAAGGGTTGGTAAAGAGGGGTAAGTTAGTAGAAGCACAGAGTAGCTGACACGTCGGGGGGTGGGCACACGCCATATTAGTCTCATTTTTATGTTCTGTTTTTCCCCAGGATCATTACGAGTTTGAAATATGGGCTAAAGTTGTATGGGGAGTATCACGGTAGCTGTTCAATATATAAAACTGACGAAAAAAGTAACGAGGTATCCATCTTTATGCTTCCTATCCTGTTCGGGCCGTGCAACTAGCCAAAGTCTGTACCAGATTAAAAAGAAGAGAGACGGAGTGCAAAGAGAAATGAGAGAGAACGAGACAACGTGTACTGTACACGGAGAGAACGAGCCAAGGTGGGGGGCTTACGGAAAACGTTGCAACTTGGAATACGAACCCAGGCCCCCTGGTGGGTAACAATAGCTGGGGCCACCCAAGTGTTGGACTCGCCCCCCCGGTAGCACAAAGTTACGCTTTGATACTAATAGTAGCCAATAAACCAAACTCCCGGCGACTCGTAGTCATGTTACCACCCGAGCTAATTTACATGAGAACCCGACTTGGCGGAAACAAAAGGGGAACGATGGGGAAAGAAACACAGAAAATAGGAAAGGCCAAAGCAGCAAGAGAACTTATAGGAACTTTTTTTTGTTTTGTTTACGACGGAATGTGTCGGTTATTATTTTATTTGCAGGAAGAAATGAATAGCGCCCGAGGGCGTTGGGCCTAAGATTTACTGCGCGCTTTGGCAATGAAAGGCGAGGTCGTCGGGAGGAACAGAAAGACTGGTAAAGCATCAGAGGATTTATTGCAATCAAGACCCGGTGTTTTATTAGCTTGCATATTATTGAAGAATAAACCAACAAGTTTAGAAGGGCTTACGTGCGAGGACAGAGAGACAATACTTTTCTGCCACTGGTTCTCTCTGGGTTTCCAGCACTGACATGTTCAGCCCTTTCAGCAGGAATTCTGTCGTTTTCGGCGATCGAGTCGCCAATGGTGTGCACGACTGACGTGTTATGACAAGAATTCGCATATGGGAACTTCTGCCTTTCATTCTTATTGCCATAAAATAGCGATTTTTCTTTATTTTTCGAAAAGAAAAGCACTAAAAAGACACGAACGGCAAGGAACTGAGTGATCCCAGTCGCGTAATGAACGAACATAAGGTATAAGAATTAATTTAAAAAATTGAGCCCTTCATTTTTACCATGAAATTGCTAACTTCAACACATTAAAAAATGAATACATCGTCTTTAATCCTTAATGTTACTTAAACATTGATAGTTAACTAAACAATAAAGACTAATAATAACAGTAAGTCAATAGTACAGTGTGAATCAGTAAAGAAGCATGTATTGGCAAATTCGTGTCACTATTAGCACGATATTGTGCATTATTTTATGTAAGGATAGTCTAGCGTTTTATGATTTGCGAGTCAAGCATCTAGTAGCTAGAAATTTGAATAAAGTTCGAGTAAAATTGTGAAATAGGAGAAACAGTGATTGTAGAAAACGAGACAATCGTGTACTGCGCGCGAACCATAAGTGTTTAACCAACCAAACACTTACATTTACTTTTCGAAATTCCCCAGAATGTGGTTTCAGCACGCAACCACATCAGCAGAAAGAATTAACCATGGTTAGTGTGGACACCAAACCGTGTAATTGTGTCTCCTTAAATGGAGTTAAGGTGTCAGTCGACACGCATTCTTGGTTACAGTAGGTTTTAAGCCAGGAAAGCGTCGAACCTTACCATACAACAATGAGGGCAAAACATTCATATTTTACTGCACAGGCACACACTCGGCGTCAGGAATTTTGTAGGATAGTTGCTTTTGTTTTGCCTTCTTTTGTGGTCTATTGCATTATTGACATACGATCTTGATTTACGTTTCATCCATCCCGTGCTTACAAACGAATGTAAACTCGGCCAAAATATTGTTAAGAGCTTGAGAAGGGAGTAACTTGAAAATTTCTTACAAAAAGCGAAAAATACACAAAAGTAAGACTCCTTCGTACCGCTCCGCAAAATTTCTTTGGGCTTGGCAAGTTGGCTTCCAAACTGTACAGCAATTGCTGCCCCGTTTTACGCCATTGTTAGGAAGGTAGTATGGACCTTCACGTAAAGTTTTAGGAGTCGGTTAAAGTCTTTAAGCGCATTAGCTTTTTTTACGTTTTCTTAGCTTTTTCGTTAGCGTAACTTTTCTTTGCGCTTGCCATTTTCTTGTCGCGTCTGTTGCTAATTTCATCTTGTTAGTCGCAGAACGGCCCAACCCGGCCTTTTAAAGGAGTAACGTCTGGTTCGGCACGGTACCGTAGGATACGCTGCCTCATAGGGTTGTGATATAAGATTGGTCACGAGAAGTTTTTTAGGACTTTGCATTCCTAATTACATATGTGAAGAGAAACCATCCAGTGAAGATGGTACTGAGATGACTTCTGGCAACTATCGACCAAAATTCAAGAAGTAATTATCGTAATGACAACAAGAAGACTACTGACACGATTCGGTGGCTGCAACTTGCTCTTGTGATTGTAATATAAAATTGTGGTTGCTTGTAAAATAGCAGTTTGCTTCACAAAAATTGGGCATTTCTAGCCTCGTTTATGGCGTAATATTCTTGGTCTTCTAATCAGCCTCTTTTTAAAATGAATTATCGACCCTGTTGCGCTAATTCATTATCTTCTTCAGCAACTCCTCATTGATCAAACCAATAAAAACAGTTGAAACACTTCTGTTCATGTGCTGAACCATTTTTGCTGCACTGTCCGCGTTTTCTCGTCACCTGAGATCCTTAAGGGAGGACCCAAGAGGAACCTAAGGTTCACTTCCACCTTTGCCGAGTAACAAACGTGTGTGACGCTTTCCATAAATACTTGTCATGCTTTCTTATCTTCAACTGCGGAACCCTTTCCTTAAAATCTCGATTTTTGCTACCGGCTGTAAGCTTTGAACGAAATTGTAGTCATAATTTTTCCCGAGACGATCTCTAACAACGGTCCTGCCATAATAAACGTACAATAATCATAATATTGTTGCCATGACAAAACGGAATACATTTGCTAAGGATTCCCAACTTGAAAAGTCCAGAGTCACTCGGCTGTGAATTTGTGCTTCTTATTTCTATTCCCCATTTTTCCCTGTCCCTCCTCCTCCTTTATCTTTTTTTCTTTCTTTCCATCCTTGGGGATGTAACGCAAACGTTGAATACGATTGAAATGGAAAGTAGTATGTATGTGAAAGGTCATTAAAAAGCAGGTGCACTGATCCGTGGTTTGCATTTGAATTGTTAAATTGGAAGAACGGTCCCAACAACGCCGAAACGGAAACAATAGCTTTGGCACGGGTTGCACCGAATACTCCCCACGAAAGAAACCTTTCCCCATTCCTTTCAAAATAACCCTTCATCCCTCGTTTTTAAATACAAAAAAATGCGTCGGAAACAAGATCAGACTCGTGTCGTATATTACTGTAAAGAAGAGCCAAAAAGGGATCAAACCGAGTTCAGCTGCTGAAAAAAAGGATTCAAATATTCGAGTTATCACTTTTTACAATTCTCGACCCCCTTAAAAAATTCCGAAAACTTTTGTTTCGTTGAGTCTGAGCTAAATGATGGTGAACCTTTTTTTCTTTCCGTTTTGGGTCGCTTTATTCAGTGTAACTTTATAAAAAACGGTTTAAGGAGGGTGAGGAGGAATGAAGGGGCAAAACCACCCCATCCCCCAAATGTTAACGATAAGGGTAACTGATTTGAACAAAAGACTTTGATGGTACGCGCCATTTGCTCCCAACCGTTCCTGGTTCGCTCTCTGCTACTTTTTTTCCCTTCCGTTTTTTTCCTTTCTGTTACGTTTTCCCTGGGCAGAACTTTTTGAAGGGTAAAAGTAGCATTTTGATGTCCGATATGCGACGGCTGTCAAAGAAGAGGGTGGGAGGCGGAGGGAGGAGGTGATTGGGAAAGGTTAAAATGGAGGCTGGGCTATTAGGAGAGGATAATGGGCGTTGTGACGCCCGATAAATTTTTTGGGGGTAGAGAAAGTAGTAGTAGTCACACATGGCAAGAAAGAAAAGGACGGAAAAAACGGGGGTTGAGAAGGGTAAATGTGTGAGGGTAGGAAAAATGGGCACGGGAGCTTATATGCATAGTGTGGAAATGAATAAAAGTTTTTTTTTACGGGGGGTGGGGGGTGGATTAAAGAGCGAAGTCTTAAATCAAGGGAGGATGTGTGGGATGTGTTTTTGTAAGCTATAAATATTTACTGAACCTGACACGAACAGTTTCCAGTTTTCCGTTATTCTAATCTCTAGCCCGATTCCTGGTTGGATGAGACGCGCCTGCCATTTTTTATTATTATTATGGCGTTGGCAATCTTATCGAGAAGAGGATTGTAATGCTGGGACATTGCTCTTCTAGGGAGAATTGTCCGTTCCTTCTGAGGAGCCTGGAATGGTTTATGATTCATTTTAGCAGGGTGAAAGTGGGTATCAGCGAGGGTGGACAAGACAGCGAATCGCTTAAGGGGTAAATTATTGTGGAGTTTCGAAATGAATTAGACTTCACCCCCTGTTAGGTGGATGAATAGCGGGTGTGACAGGGTCAGTGATATTGTTGGTATTGGCTGGGATGGGGACAGCAGACGACTAAAGTAGTGTTTGATATTATGATACAATAAATTTTGTATCAGAAATTCATCCAAGGCTGATATGTACCGAGAGTTTCTCAACTGTGTGTGGAAAATGACATTGTTGGTTTCTGTCGTGTTTTGACAGTCTATGTGCTCAGGTACAAGTATCGTTAATGACTGAAAATTATATTGTGGTGTCCCAGTAAGAGAACTTGACGTGGGTTTACTTCACCTTTTTTAGCTCATACAATCCAAAAACAACGCTAGGAATTGTAAAGTTTGGGATTTTTTTGTTTAGTGTACGTTAGAATGTCCATTCAGTATTTTATTATTCTTTTCGGCTCGAAAAGCTCCATGTGAAAGCCATGCTCGACTTTGTTCGAAACTAATTTAACTGTGTACTGAGCCAAGGCTTTCACAGAGGCTGAATTGTTGACAGTACCGAGCAAGAAGAAAATTTTCTGAAGATCATCATTCTGCTTTTATGACGTTGATCAAAATTAAGGAAGGAAGTCCTATTTGTGTCTGAAGAAACTCGACTTGCATCTCACGCCTTACTCCTATAGAACAATTCAAATTGCATCGTAGGCAGGATCTACAAACGATGTTCCATCCATACCAATTATTTTCTTACATCAATAAATTTATTAATAACCAGTAGAAAGAAATTAAGTTGAAGAAATGTAGAAACTAAGTTGAGGAAAAAGCGTGAGCAAATTTCTGATCCGATGCGGGAAAAAATGATCGAAAAATAAATAGATTACTTTAAAGGTGTAATCAGGTCTGCGAACCAAGAGTTTCTGCTCACGCTGTCTGCAATATCAAGCGTAAAAGTAATAAAATAAAGCTGCTTCTAAATAGGAATAACAGTTTAGTGGAATTGCCAAAAAGTCCGATTGAATGGTATTAAAAGTTTACTGGTCAATCAGAACCAAACTATACGAAATCCTTAATCAGTTAAGATACAGTGCAGTAAGGAGCAAAAAAAAAATTTGACAGGTGACAGTGCGCTTAAATGGCACGGGTTTGTCCAGGCAAATATCAAACTTGTTCCGTGGGGTTATGCTATTGCCGAACAGTTGGGGCAAGCAGGGAAAGGACAACTCGCTTTAAGCACTACCTGGACATGCCCGCCCATTGTACCTCTTTTCCCTGTTAGTTTTTTTGTACTGACTCAAGAGTATTTTTCGTGCAAGTACGCACAGTAGTACACTCTGAAATTCAAACGTTTTACGAAGTTCCTTACATACTCTACGTCAAATAAAGTTTTGCAGTAACAGTAGCAGTGAAACCTGAGCCTCAATGCTGCACAAGCATAACAATGACCTTCTTCGCGACTCCGCAAACAGATAATTGAAACGTACGTTTCTGCCATATATTTTAGATTTGAAAACATCCGTTTGCGCTCTTCACCAATGTCTATTGGTACAATATTTTACAGTACAAAACCTATAAAATGTAACACATCCTAGCTTAGAATGGTTTACCGTTCCATAGAAGTGTCCGGACCAACCGGTTGCTACACCACCGTACTTAAAAATGACGTTCGTTTGCCCACAGTGAATTCAGGAAGTCACATCTTCTGAAAAGTAAAATTCACTTTTTGTCCGTTTTAAAAAAATGAGACATTTGCCTTCGAGAAGGCGTCTGTCGAGCTGGCTTCTGGGTTTCTCCCAACAATGCAAGTCAAACAAGGACGATTGAGGATTGCTAGCATTGTTTGGCGATTATAAATACCTGAAAGTCTTACTCTCTAAATATTTTAATCACATTCTGTTTGGAGTCCTCATTTTTCATTCAGAAGCTTTTGAAATTCCATTGTTATCCCAGAAGCTTTCATAATGTTTCCCCGAGTTTCCATTTTCGCTTCGGTTTTTGTCGGAACCGTACTTTGTTGTCCTGTTTAAACACAAAGTTTTAAATAGGTAAAAGAAAAGTAGGCAGCGCGGGGGGAATAATATATGAGTTTTAAGGCCCAAGAAAGTGCCATGTCATATCATATGGTAAGCATGTGCTAGCTTATATATGAACTTTCCGCCAGGGTGGGGGCCGGGAGGGCGGGAGGTTGGGTAAGGTGGTAACATAAGTAGGTGGTATGGAGCCCTGAGATGGAAAGCATTCCGTGATTGAAGCAGCTTGCCTGGCTTTAACGAGAGTAGCAAAAAAAAAGAAGAAGGGAGAAAGAAGAGAGGTAAAAGCAAGAGCGTTCAATCCAATAAAGTGTTCTTGCCAGATTGTTTACCTGCATTTGCTTGCGACGGAAGAAATCCGAATTCCCTTCAGTGCAAGTTGACAGAATTTGAATAGCAACTTTGATTGAAAAACTCCTCAACTTTCCTTCGTTTACTTCATAGGAACTCGTTCCCCAGCCTCCCAATATCCTCCTACTTCCATCCCTGGCTTTCTTACCCCCACCCAACCTTATCAAACACACTCAAATGTGTGCGTGTTTTTTCGGGAACTCGGGGTGCGTCGTTTTAGTCGAATAAACAGCGGGCTTGAGACAAGTTTCACGGGTCACTGGAAGACCGAGGCGTTCTCGTAAGTGTAAGACGATATGCAAAGGAACTCGGAAAGATTAAAGATAACTAAAGCGTTCCCCGAAACCTTTAACTTACACTGAAAGCGAAGGTGTGACAGATGCTATCTATACCAAGTCAGTAAAACTCTCTGAAGTATCCGTTTCATCCGAGGCGCGCACCACTTGTTTATGTTTTGTTGTTTGATTGTAGTAATTACTGGATGCGAATCTTTGCTATGTACTGGACAAGTTCGTAGCGGTCAAGGGCCCTGTGCACCTAACCATCCTATTGGTTTCTTCCTATTGGTTCCACATGCTTTCTGGCGATTTCACAAAAACGCTCAGTGCTCGGTCAGAACTTCTCGACGGAAAAGTTTTAAGCATATGTTTTTGAAGTGTTTGTATAAGTATTTAGTAAATGTTTACATGCGGATCAAAATTCAATTTTAAGGGGAAAAGCAATTTCAAAAACTGGACTTCAGTGTGTACATGAGTTGGACATGAATCAAAGCCGACAATTAGTTTTGGAATTATCACCTGAAATTTGAGAAAACTATTCAAGTTATAGCTGTGAAACTAGTAATCGGGTCTCAGTTCTTTTCTTTCTACTATAAAGATGAGTTCAACTTTAGTTCACCTCGAAGGTCGGCCTGTGGACGTAACGCGTGGGTAGGCGAATAATAACGTTTGCAGACCCGTACGAAAAAGTTACCTGCTCATAACTGCGTTATACACGAGGTAAACCTTTTTACTTGCGATTCCATTGCGGTCGTTTCCAGCCCGACTTTTAACGCAAGCTAACCTCAGTTGAACATGAATAATTAGTACGTTTAATTTTACTCAAGCAGTATTCCTTGATAAAGTTTCCTCTCATTATAGTACCTTAAAAGATAAAGTATAGAACACGTATTTTTATGTTAATTCAGTAAAACCGCAAGAGACAATAGTAAGATTAGATGACGAATGTTACATTATATTGATTTTTTTTAAATAAAAGCCTAAATTACGCACCGATGTTATTTATTAAAATAGTGTAAAATATAAACATCAATAAAGACAAAATATAATACCTTCCCTTATTTTGTTTTTTGCACGTGTGTGAGCACCTGCTCTTTGCTAGCACGTCAATTCGAATTTTACAGAAATATTTAAATGGTAGGTAATGACGTTTTGTATTTTT